>VHZZ01000943.1:57172-68910 GCA_009801015.1 Silene noctiflora
CATTATGGTTTCTATGATGTTCACTACCTCGGGTAACCGAGATGGTAGCATCCTTATATTCGGAGGTAGTCCTTGATAAGGTGCCTCGGAGTATGAGGGTGTTACAGTAGGAGAAATAAAAATGAAAGCAATTAACCACACAAATCAAACTAGACATAAACTAAACACTATTCCCAGCAACGGCGACATTTTGATAACAAGTTTGTCGTACCCCTTGCATCAAACACATTTCTAATTCAATACCAAACTAATATAGTGGTAGGGTAAAGAGATCGATCCACAAGGACGGTTAATATCTAGCTTATGCTTAATATGATTCGTGATGGGGGCCAAATAGTTTGGAGAGAATGAAAATCCTAAAAGAAAGTGAAACAACGAGATGAACAAACTAACAAAATCTAATAATAAACTAGGAACAACTAAGCGGATTAAATATGGCGATAAAAAGCGCTAGAGGAGGTCGGGGAATCGAATCTATAATGGGTCTCGAGAAAAGAATGCACTCACCAAATCCACATAAGAGGGTAGACTAAGGTTGGAGAATATTTCGAATGAACCAAGCCAACTAAACCTAACCTATTTTCATAGATCAAACAAGTCATCCAAAATGAGGTGCCAACTTAGAAGTCTCCCACAAAGCCGGAATTAAACTACTCGGGTTAAGTCGTCACTTTTACCGGATAACCCATCAACATTCTTGAAGGATTAAGTCACCAAATCAAGCTTAGGCTAGGGCAAATATCATCCCAATCTCTTGGCGAAACCCTATCCCATATTCCTCTAACTAAAGAACTACTCACTCATGGCGAAATCACTACTAACATAGATGAAAAGAAATGGAACAATCACATAAATAGCCAAGTATATGAATGAAAGTATGAACCTTTGAAGTGAAACAAGCTATATTAACTAGGACAAATGCTTTTAATCAGATAACAACTTAAATCTATGATGAATTCTATGAAGAACAAGGATAAACTAGAAGTGAAACTAAGTTGTAATAAAATTAAAGATAAAATAAGAGAAATTACCAACTAGAAGAATATCAATAAGAACAAAAGAAAGGTTGCTTGATTAAACTTCAAATATAGCTTTCAATCATACAACTCATGCCAGATCTACTAATCTTCTCCTAAAACATGCCTTCCTCTCTCATAAACTAGGTTAAGGTCCAAATCTCTCTCCAAAATAAGATATTTATACATTCGCTTCCAAATGAAGGAATTACAAGAAAATGCGAAATTGTCACCGAGGGGTAAAATTTTACCCGGCCGGGTAAAATCTTTTACCCGTTTGTAACATTTCCTCCAAAAGGCCCAAAAACGAGAAAAACAGCCTAGGGGCGAAATTATGCCCGGCCGGGCATAATTTTGTCCGGTCGGGTATAATTTCACCCTTCAGCTGAAGCTCCAAAAGCACTTCCGTTTACTTCCTTGACGCCAATTCCGCTCCGATTCTCACTCCGCTAAGGTTCTCGAGCATCGTACCTATAAAAGCACTCGTATGTAGGGGAAAAAAATTCGAAAAAATGCAATATGCTAAGCACGGTAGAGAAAGACACAAATTAAGCTAATGTTATACCAAAAGACTTATAATGCTTGCTTTATGACGATAAAAAGGGTCTAAAATGTCTAGATATGGGGGCGGAAATTAGTGTTATCAACCTTATTTTCTGAAAATTAATGATAAAAACTCCACAATTAAGCGTCTTTGCTTGAGAGTAGTCTTAAGATGGGTGAGATCTGGGAGTAGGTTTCCAGGATACACAAGTGAGGCCAAAATGCGCTAGAAAGAATCTGTGTTGATCTGTGGGCCAAGTACATAGCCTAGTGAGTTACTGTGAGTAACTGCTCCTGATCCAAGTTAGGTTGGGGTGTTACAGCACAAGTACATGGTTATTTTAGAAGTAGGGAAACTGGGTGAGTCACAAGTGAGTTAAGTGGTATATAACCGACCAGTCACAAGCTTGTGACCGATAGTGTCATTACATATGAGAATTTATGAATAAACAAAGGTCTTCGGTTTGATCTTCCCACCGTTAATAGTGTAATGTCATTGTGGATAGACCTAGACATAAGTGCGGTTTGGCTCAGCCCGTTCAAGCAGTTCACTTTTCATCCCACCCACTGCCCCACATGGCCGGACTCGGACTCACTCTTCCTCTGCCCACAATATCCAGCCCGCATAGCACCCCCCCGCAGCTAGCCTGGCCCAACTTCAGCTCGTAGTGTGCTTCGGGCTGACCCCACCCAAACTGGCCCAGCTCAGTGGGGTGGTCTACTTGTGCGGTTGTGGACGAAAAGAAAGAAAGAAAAAAAAAATTACGGAGTATAAATAAGGGGGAGAGAGAAAAATAGAATTGAAATTAAAAAGTAAATTTATTAGAGTGACAATGACAATGACCGAAAAGAGCAGAAGAATGCCATCCTTCTTAATTGCGTCACCTCTTGATGCTAAAAAGTCCCGTGATGACTGCACTCGAGGTATAATCATAGATATCGTTCAGTTTAATTCTGATTTGAATAATACGGAGTATCTTTTAATTAATTTTCGGAAATGTTGCAGAGGGAGTTATAGCTGGATCCAAGGCCGCCGCAATCGCCGGTGTTACAACCGCTGTTCCCACTGTAATTATTTTTGTCTTTATTTTTTTTTTTTTGTATACTTTTATGTGTAAGCATCTGACTTGTTTTAGAGATTAATTCAGAAGCTGGGAACTAGGATAATTGAATCTTGATATTGTGTTTGGCTTAGGTTTGCTAAATTAATATTTTGAATGTTTATGTGATTATGTCCACAAGTCGTTTCCATTTCTTGTTTTTTTGACAAACGTAAACGTTTCCATATCTGTTAATTATTGTCTACGACCGTCTTACTGTGATAAATGAATTTGGGAGGAAGTCATGGACCCACAAATCAATGTGAGAAGCAATCAAGGGTGGCCATTATATTGTTATGATTTCATATCAAGTTAATTGCGGGCACCATTATGTGTGTGGCCTCAAATGCTAGAACATGATATGCAACTTCATAGCTGAAACCGAAAACTATATCCATGATGTGGTTACTTTAACTTCTTAGCTGAAAGATACTTTGCTCTTCTGATCTAATGTGGCTAATTGAAGATATTGACTAATGAGCAGTTAAGCTTCTGCTAAGTTGTATTACGAGTTTGCAACTCAAGTTTGAGTCCCCTTTCCACCACCATGTGCATCTTTCTCTGGTATCTTCCGAGATAATCTCGACTCCATATTAGTAAGTTAATTTGAGTAAGGGGATTTGAGGCACTTTTGAAAGCAGAGCAAAACTTTCACTCTTCAGATATATATAACTGAAGATTTTGAACAGTTATGTGCTGCTATCTATAAAAACTACTCCCTCTGTTTCACCGAGTACTTTACAATTTGGTTTGACACAACTTTTGGGGTAAAGAGAGGGTGTTAGTCATAGATACTCATGTGCTTGCCCTTAATTGTTTGCCAAAAATACAAGTGTAAAGAACCTTGTTAATATCCTAAAATAGGGAAGTTAGAGAACCGCAAAAATTATGGGTGTATGATATATCTTCAATAAGAAATGGCTGGCAGCCTTCTTCATGAACTTGCCCTTTTTTGATGTAAAAGGAGTAGCGGTGCTTGGTCTTGTTCCGGTCTCAAACTTGTTGGTTACAGACTAATTTTTTATTTTCCAACTGATACTTTGTATGTGGGATTGAAGCTTTAGTAAAATGAGATGTATTGCAGAATGGCTAAAACTATTGGAAATGCATGTTCTTAGAGATTATGAAAAGAGATGTATTGTGACGTGGCCTTGTGGGAATGAATCTTCTGCTTGTTTTATCTACCTCATTTGACTTTTCAGATTGTAATACTTATCTACTTGCACATTGCAGTTAGTAGCTTGTCGCGTTCTTCCATGGGCAAAGGCTAACCTTAATTATACTGCCCAAGCACTCATCATATCTGCAGGTAATAGCTGGCTAATATCAGTTGATTATTGCTTGTAAGAGTCGTATTCGAGATTATTGTTGTAAGGTAGGTTTTCTGTATGGAACATTTTGAAGGGTTGGATTGCAGCGTAATCAGTTAAATGAGACAATTTTTTTTTTTTTTTTGTGCGAAATCAAATGTGACAATTATAACTTTCAGTTGAAATTAATGGTCAACTTTGAGACATATTGACCAGCAAAGGCAAATGGTGACAATATAAATGAAATGTAATTTGAACTTGTGAGTGATTAACTCTTCTAGGTGTATGCAGAGAAAATCCACTATTACAATCAGCCTTATAGAGTGGATATTTGGAGTATTGTTTAGGCTTTTACCGTTTTGCTCTCTTTGTTGTCCATAGATCTTTTGGTGATATATATTCCTTTCATCTTTAACAGTTTGTTTGGATACAATGGTAAGAGCGATTGAGGAGAGGGGAGGGGAGGGGAGGGGATATTTTAATTGAGTTGTAGAAGGGAAAAAGAATCCCTGCTTCCCTATCTCGATTTCCTTCCCATCCACCTTGCTGATTTAATAAGGGAAATTGTTGCCTCTCTTTTGCTTCTCTCTTTCCCTCCCTACCCCTCCATCCAAACAAGGGGTAAAAGTCTTGTGAAACTCAATTTTAGCTTTGGTGATTTCTTGACATGCTTCCCGGAGTTGCTCCGATGGTGCACATGACATGCTCATAAACATAGTTTTAAATCTCGCTTGCTGTCGTGGTCGTGGTATCACTTGTTGTTTAATCTCGCTAAATGCAGTCAATATCAGTATAACTTGGTCGTGTATGAGTGTCGCAGCCGATATTTAGAACTATGCTCATAAAGCCCACACTGTTTTTGAGTTTTGTCTCATAGAGTCACAGTAGCTTTTGGGCTTTACCTCATAACAATGTCAGAAAAGGTAATGTGTAAAGATTTCTTCCAATGGTGAACGTTCTTAATAACATCCATTGTGTTATATGATGTTAAGTGGCGAGGAAAGCTGGTTAAGAGTTGGTTACATTCAAGTAACAGAAATGCTACAGTTGCAGTCCTATAGCATTAGAAATAGTGTCGATGTAGATAACATTGATTCATTTTTAATTCAATACAATAATCTTCTCATTTCTCTCATCTATTCTCTTTAAATTCCTCATTTTTTTTCTTCCTTTAGCACATTGATATGAGGACATTCTGAAAAGAGGGGATTCCTTTCTTTCTCCGCACCCTTCTCTTTAGTTTGTATCCTCTCCTAGAGATAATGGAATTATCTGATTTAGGCTAGTGGTTAAGGTTAAACCTAACCTCGACTTATTTTTATCAAAAAAGTAGATTAATTTATGCAAGTTTGTATTTAAAAGGATATGAAATTTCATTTTTGCAGCTTCAATTGCTGCATACTTCATAACTGCTGACAAAACTATACTGGAGTGTGCACGAAGAAACGCAGAATATGATAAAAGAACCTGAAATCCTTTACTCAAGTCGTACCCAGCATTTTTGGCTTGGAGACTCCAGCATTGGTGGGGAATAAAATTAATGTCCATGGACAAAGTTGGCTTTCGGCCCTGAATTTTGCTGTAATGTTTTTTTGTAACTCTGATGCAATAAGATATTCTGGTGTAGTATGTGCTTATTTCTATCAATTGCAAACCTGTACATACAATTTATGTCTCAACAAGTGTTAAACATCAGATTAGAGTAACTTTTCTAAATTTATTACCTTACAAAAAAAAAAAGTTCTTAACTTGTTACCTTACAGAGCATAAGTGCATACCAAAGTTGCCTGGTGTGAGTGGTAAGGGCTCTCATGTCTGAAACAAGTGGTCAGGGGTTCAATTCCTGACTCTTGCGAATGAAAAGGCCAAACTTGGAAGGGGTCAACCCATTAAATTGTCTTCAGTACCCCGAAGGAGATTGCCCTAGTTGTCGGTGCATACAACTTGCTACCAAATTCACTCTTCGGTGACTCAAAATGGAATATTCCGACACAACTTGAATTTTCCCTCTAAAAGTGATTTTTTTTTTACGAAAGTATTCTTCTAATTTCCCTTCTATTACCCATTTTCTCTCTTTCTTATTCTACTGGTATTGGTATCCGGCTCTGCCCGGACTACCTTTGTTTAACATTAAAAGTTATATTCAATTAAATAAAACTATATTAAAGTTGCATAACTTATAAATTTATCAAAAATATATTTTTTTATGTCATATCTTAAAATTACGATTAAATAAATTATGAGACTAATTCACTATTCCCGTTGTTAATATTTTACTTAAATCAATTGGTTAGCTCATTATTCATATATACTTTTTTTTTTGTTAATATTGTTACTTTTATTTCATTCGTTATTACTATTGTTACTTCCACTACTCCCGCCGTAATTATTGTTAAGTAATTATTGTTACTTTCACTACTGCCGCATTAATATTGATAATTTCACTACTCCCATTGTTACTTCTATTACTTTCACTACTCCCGCTCATTATTCAAATGAGTGATTACTATCATATTACTATATATTCAATGTTACTACAATTATTTTTTTATTTAGGCATGAAATTTTAAGAGACTTATATATTTATATAAATATATTACATATATGTATTAAATCAAATCAAAATAATTATGAAATATTATATTTTTTTGGAAAAGTAACTTGATTTATTTATCTTTTAATAGTTTGCAAAATATAATAGTTAAATAATTAACATTCTTTAAACTAATTAATAACATAAGTGGGGCATGTTTATTTTCAGAAAAATCACCAAATTTTGGTGTTATCTAAATTTAGAGTGTTGATTTTCGCAGTACACATTTTACTCAATACCTTGACCAAATTACCCCTCTCACTTCCACTCCCAAAAAATCATGTCTTGTACTGCGCAAAAAAACATGAAAGAGAAAAGAAAAAAAATGTAGTGCGTTCTCCGGTCCTCCACCGTAGTCCATACAATTCATCCTTTTACAATCCTTTAACAAACCCCATCTCCTCGTCGGACTTCGGCAATCCACCATCCTCTCTCACCTGATAACCGGCGACTCTACCATCCCCTCGCAGCACTGACGACCTAACCATCCCCCCCCCCCCCTCGTTCGACTTCTCCCCATCCCTTCAACCCAACGTCAGCCATTCGCCGTCAACCAGGCGAGCACATCCTATCCCTATACCTGACCCCTTGAAACATACTGCCCACACAACGACGTTCTAAATAAAGCACAAAAAATCCATAAAAAAAAACATAAAAGACATTATTAATTTCACCAACAGTTTCGAATTAAGTACATCAATATGTGTACCTGTGAATTATCATCCATCGTTAAATTAAATCGGTATTTTAGATGTTTTTATGGTTAATAATTGAGAGAGAATTAGGTTTAGAGTATTTTTAAGTGAGGGTAGGTAAATGGAAAGATATGGGTAAAAAGTATTGCAATGAGTAAAATACGTACTGCGAAAAATAAATTACGTAAATTTATATTTCAACTAAAACTATATAATATTTACATTGAAGTCCCTTGTTCATGTTTATCACACCGCTCTATCGATTAAAATTATTAAAATTATATAGTATAATTAATTTATATAGATTTATTTAATTACATAGAAGTCCCTTTGTTTCAGAATATATTATTGATGTTCATCTCCACCTTCTTTCTCCTCCAATGTTAACCCAACATCAGTTATCATCAACCTTTATGTTGATGTAATCATTGGTTAGTTTATGTTCAATAATAAAGGATTTTGTAATTAAAGCAGGGTTCTTATTTTTTGTGGATTTTCAAAAATATTCAAAAATTTATGTGCTTTGTACAAAAAAAAAAATCACAAAACTCACTTAATAGTTGTCAAATTTAAGTGCTTTGCATGAGGTGGCAATGTAGCCAGAAATATTATGGTTGTAATTCGATTACTTAATGAATATGAAGTCCATGTTTGAAATTATAAAGTAGTGTTTGAAATTATAACATTAGGAATCTAATTATAACAATTAGGGTTCTAATTAAATTAAATAACAAAAACAAAAGCTACTTTATACTTCCTCCATTCAACTCCACTCTACCACTTTGCTTTTTCACGTTTGTCAACGCGTGTTTTACATTCTAAATATCGTTAGCTACGTATTTGCAAAAATTATAAAAGTTAGATATTTTTAATGTACTCATAAGACAAATCAAACAAGAAATCACATGAATATATTTTCACGTATATATTGAGAGAAAATTGAAATTGAATGCTTACTCGTGAATAGTATATAAAAATGAAAGTGTTAGAGTGGAGTTGAATGGAGGGAGTATATAGCATGGATTCATTGCATGTGGTAGCGTATATACTAGTCAGGGGCGGAACCAATTATAAGTAACTAGGGTTATTTTTTTTTCAAGGTTCAAAATACACTAAAAGTCTTACAAGTCAATATGCTATATTATAAGGTATTTCGGGTATTAACTTTATATTTTATCAATTTTTTAATATTCATATACTATATTAAGTGTTGACTAACCATTTAAATTGAATTTGTAAAACGATATTAGTGAACTTTATTTCCAGTGATGTACATACATAATTATATATTATATTGGGTAAATTGCTAAACACTACCAACTTTAGTCCTCTTTTTCATAATCAATACCAACATAATCAATAATTAGTAATCAGTACCAAAATATTCAATTTTGTCTACGATAGGTACCAAGTCGCCTTCTTACTTTAGTTGTTTTTCCTACTTTAAAGGTGCTTTCATCTAAGAGATGGATTTTGGAAGTGGGTGAGTGGAGATTTGTACTTGAATGATGGTTTTTTGGACTTGTTCGAGTAGGTTAAGATGAGATTTTCAGGCGACTTGGTACCTATCATAGAAAAAAGTTAATATTTTGGTATTGATTACTAATTATTGATTATGTTGGTACTGATTATGAAAAAGGGTCCTTATATTGGTATTGTTTATCAATTAACCCTATTATATTTTGTAATTTCACGTAATGCACTTGTTGGTCCTAAAATGATGTACTAGTACGTCAATACGAGTTAAAAAGTTAAAAATACATGAATATGAGATTGAAAATGAAAATTAGAAGAAAATAAAGGCATAAACTTAGGCAGTTATTATTTGTTTTGGTAGTACTTACTCCATCTGTCCTAATCATTAGTTTACCTTTGTTTAAAATACTTAAAAAAGTAAATAAATTATTGAGAATGGATAATATTATTTAGTGGGTTCTTCAAAAATAAAATATTTAGTGGGAGGAGGAAAAACTAGAAAACCAAAATAACATATTAGGGAAAATAAAAGGAAACCCAAAAAAAATACAGAAGTATGTGTTATTGTTAGAGCAGCATATTGAAAATTAAAGTTCTTAGCAAGAGTCGAACCTAGGTCTTCAGGTTGAAATACTAAATGTCACACCACTAAGGCAAAAATAAAGTGGTGATATTGTACTACTCTTTAGTCTATATGTTATGTTTTTCGCTGGAAACTACCGGGCTTCAGCCCTAGTAAAATGGGCCTAGATTCGCCCCTGGTACTAGCATTGGTTAACTAAACTAATTTAACTTAACAAGTTCCATGACCATGATTTTATCCTCCTTTCATCCTTGTCATTTATTTAACTTTGATTTTAGCACAAAGGTTTTGTTGTTTTGAATTAAAACTGTCTGAACTGAACTTATTAGAGCTCAACTGGACTGAAGTAAGAGTTAATTTGTGAAGAGAAGAACTGAATTGAACTAAACTGAACTGAACTAAATAGAGCTAAATTGAAATGAAAAGAGCTGAAATTAAGTCCAAAAGAACAGGGCCAAAGACCAAAATGATAGAGGACCTTTTATAAGTTTTGTTATAAGATAACATGTGGACCAAAATGTAGATGGGTGATCAAATTATCTATTGTGAAAAAGTGCAACTCTTGCTTACCCGTCTTAAATCTTAAAACGGTCAAATATTAACACATGATCCTAATAAAGACAAAACCTTTGACATTTCCTAGGCAACTTCCCATATGATTTGGTATGTCTCTGGCCCGTATTAAACAAGAATTTGTGAATGACTAAGAAATTATAAAGTGAAATAGATAAACAAATGATCTGCAATTGCGCACGAATGAAGTATAAGTTTAACTTATGTGAATTATACTGAAAAGTTCAATTTAGATTATACGAAATAGAAATTTAGACAAGTTAAGTTCTTAAGTTAAAAAAAAATTTAAATCTCAAATTGAATTTTAAAATTTGAAATCCCCTTTGTAATACCCCATGAAGTAATGAGATTAAGTTATCCCACATTGGAAAGTAAGGAGCTTGTCATATGTTTACAAGAGATTCTGCCCACCACTTAGTAACAAAACCTTGTATTTTTGGGTTTAAGTAAGGATAAATAATGCCCCAAAGGCACACATCTCATCTTATTGAGGTTGTGTTACGACAGTGGTGGGTCGAGTTGTTATCCCCTATCTACTAAAAGAATAGGCATTTTGAAAAAATTTCCTGCCAAAGTGCACCGACACAAATATGGAAATAAATGTTTCTTTCATTAAACAAATCCTTTAATTAAAGTAATAATCTTTTTATCAACTATAATACTTTCACTAAACTCTAAATTATACCCCTTTAATTAAATTAAAATAAAATAGGTATCAAATTATAAACTACAAATGACTAGAGCTTTCATCCCCTATATACTAAAAGATTAACACATCTTAAAAATTTCCGCTCAAAATTCCCGCCCATGTATGTTAATGAGTACTGAAGAATTGCACTCAATATTATACTATGACTAATTTTTACTCTCATAATATACTCTAGCTAAATCTTTTTTAAATATTCTCATTGTTAATTGGCTCCATTTTATTAGTTACACTAATTGGCAAGCATATCCATAAATACATAAATATACTGAAATGATTTACACAATATTCATTAATCTCTTCCTAGATTATCTCGCAAATTCCTTACATTCTTAATAATATAATAATTCCGAACTCCTTACCTTCTCAATCTCCACCATAAACACATATATACATATATTATTGTTTTTACCGGTTTTCTTTACAAGGCTAATATGCGTTTTAATTAGATTTTACATCTAACTTAAATGTATTATTAATGTCATAAATTATTCTTAATAGTAAATTATAATAATATTAGTAGTTTAAGGCAAAAATAACTTAACTTAAAGTGTCTTTTGACGGTAGTAATTCTTTTCTACCTCTTACTAATATTACATTAGTACATTATAACATTAAATTAAAAGTACAGTTAGTTTATGCAAATAATTTTATTGGAACCGCCTCTTTATAAATCAAATCTAGAAAATATCGTGTTGTAGCACGAGATCTACACTAGTTTGTGCTATCAATAGAAAATGATTTGGCGCATACTTATTATGACCAAAGCTAAACTATAAATGGTTATTACTAACTTCGCGATAAAAAAAAAGAATTCGTTATAGTAATTTATAAAATCGATAATATGTAATCATTGACTTTAAGGTATAAAACTATTTTAATTAAAATACATTAATGTGAAATATGAAAATTAATAAACTGCCAATCTATACAATAATATAAAAAGGCTAAGTTTGAGTAAATTTTGTGTCATGTGGCAAAGTCTATCATACTCAAAGCATAGTTTTCCACATCATTTCAATATTCTTCCAAAAAAAAAAAAGCTACTACAATTATTATGCAACAATTAAGTAAATTAAATATACTTCCTAAACAATTAAGTAAATTAAATTCAAGGGCATAATGGGTTGAAAAGGGAAATCA
>VHZZ01000944.1:113950-158652 GCA_009801015.1 Silene noctiflora
TAATACAGGAAAACCTACAACTTGGACTAGCGTTGCCGTCCATTTGCTCTTACCTCCGTTGTTGTAATACAGTCTTCCTAATAGTACAGCTGCTGCTTGGCCGAGAAGGATGAAGAGTATGAACAATGTTATCAGGATTCGCCACTCAAATCGKCGTAGTTTTGAGGTATTTGATGGGCTGATAATGGTTGATGGTTGAGGTGACGATGTTTCTTTCTTATCCCAATCTGAAACGAAATCATTCAGTACAAAAAGAATGCATTAGATGGCTGGGCTGATCAAACACAGATTTCTACTTCTAAAAGATCTTTCACTTTCAAGGTGTTAGAATGTTGRATAATGTTTGAACTGTTTTCGAAGAAGCCAAAGACTAAAATGTTCTTTGGTTCCGGATTATGATGGAAAAATACAAATTGGCTCACWATGATGGCTACACTTCTTATTGTTGTGAAGTTATTGTCATTTATTTGATGCGAAACAATTTCTTTCCCGGGTTATCCGGAAAAAGCATCGGCTAATCTTTCATTCAACCCCTTACCCTGCTATTTGTGGGAACCGTTAAAGCACTCGGCTAATCTTTCATTCCAAATATATTCAACCTAGTGAAGCTAGGTCTACGCCTCTTCGGTTTAATTAAGTGTCTCARAGGCTCGTGCCAATAACGTGTTAAGGGGAGATCAGTTGTACGCAATCTTACAATTGCGACTAAAAACACAAGGAAACGGTTTCCAAACAAACTCAAAAATATAAACTCGCGGATAATTTAATCAATCATTTCGATATGGTTATCGGCTATGGATGCATGTTTGGAAACCATGATGATAATTGAACTGAAAACTTGCTTACCAGTGATCTGAACTTCCTGTTGTTGAGCTTCACCCATGATTAGATAGCCTTAACTAACCCCCTCTAATTTCTCTCCTTAATTTTTTCCTTAGACAAAGTGGAAGTATTAATATTGTTAAGAGAAAAAAGAGGTGGAAGAAGAAAGAATGAAATATTGTACTCTATAAGAACCTCAAATCTTTGTGTCATGTTCATCCAAAGATTTGATAGATAGGTAGATATGTACTCCCGGCCATTTGTCTACCTTTGATTTTGGCAAACAGACCTAGGAAAGATGAGGGGATCATCTGTAGATGTAGATGTAACTGTAACTGTTAGATGACAAGTAGATTAAGATGAGGTCGATGATCAAATAACTCATGAAAAATATTCGAAAATTTGAAAAAGAAACAAAGTGACTGAAACATTCAAAAACAAAATAGGCAAACAAATGACCGTGACAGATAGGGTATGAATTATAGGATGTTGGGATATGATGAGTTACTGTCTTATCATTGCATCATTTTCTAAGTAGTTGGGTATCAATAACTTTCTTGTTATCTTAATATGTTTGTTGGTTTTTTGCAGGTGCGTGAGTTGCTCAGTTGCTCAGTTGCTCAGTTGCAGCACACACTTGTTGTTTCCTGACTTTTGGAACATATACCTTCCTAAGTCCCACCAAAAAATCTTTAGGAATATCGATAATGTAACACGATCTCAGTCCCTCAAGAGCTCGCGTTTATTGGGATAACTTAGTATGGACAACTTTAGTTACAAGTTTATATACGTCTCAATGATAAAGTTATCATTCGATCTCATGATGTAGTGGCTGAGTGTATGTATTCCTGCGCAAATAACGTTTTAGAAATATCCATAACGTAACATAATCTTATTTTGTTTCCAAAAGATATAGACTAATGAACAACGATTACATCAAATATTGCACCAGTAACCCCACTCGCAGATTAACTAAGGCCTATAAAAATGATTAATATCTCAAAGACTCGTGCCTACGAGTTACGACATATTAAGGTGCAGTTGCGTATACGCATTAAGTAAGCCTTAATCTTAATTTTGGTGGAACAGATTGTTCGAAAATGATGCAGACAAAAGGAGAGAATTATTGTGTGGTTGCTGAACTTGATGAGGAAAATTCAGCAGTAGGGAATACAGTGATCATTATTTAGTGCAACTATGTGCATGTAACTTCATTTGCCACGTCTTTCATCTTTATTTGTTCTACAAATTTGCAATGCATCTGCTTACCGATAGACATGGTAAAAGTCATCACTGTATAACTTTTACCACTTGTGTTGGTAAAAAGATGCATGGCAAATTTATTTTGCCGGATGACTTTTACCAAAGTTGTAAAGTATGCGGTTGATATTGGAATCAGTTGTCCCATATAACCTCGAACATAGCATTATACGGAGTACATGTGCTATATAGTCTATACCAACTTTTAACTCGACCGTGATAACTTTCAAAACCTTGTTATTTTGTCGGATTGATGTGGAAAAAATCAACGAACAAAGGCAACCGGGGTCACATTGGCCATTCGATTAATTGACTTGAATGGAATCTATGTTTTAAATGCGGCTCATCAACTGCCCATCAATCCATTTTTGGTCCCAACCCTATTTTGGCATTGTAATGAATGTCGTTTTTCGGCTTTCTTTTGTTATTGTTTTGTCCTTTGTTTTAGATTTTTGGATTTTAATTGTGTTAAAATTTCACAAAGCGGACATAGCTAATTTCTTTTTCCGCTTAAATGGCACTTTACGATTGTTGTAAGGTTGTCGTCACCATTGTTGTGATGTAGATAAAAAAACATTTTCATAGAATCATAGGCCGTATCCATCTCGCAAACAAACAATAATATCTCCTACTGCAGTACGGCCTTGTCTAGAATTGCGCAGAGTTGCTCTGCAGAGCTTACAGAAATTATTGATTTACAATCAATTCGGTCATTCAGCAAGTTGTGATGTAGGTACAACTGCAGTGACCACAGACTTTATATCTGAAGTAGATATAGATTCATATAACAGCAAGTCTTGCTTGTGACGGATCGGATCCGAGAGACGGATAATGCCATTCACAAAACGAATAGGGGGGACAAGGTGGGGGCACCCCCATGTGCTTCCCTCTCTCCTCTATTTGGGCATTTTGTGAGACAAAATGGTACCCGTCACAAGCTTGTGACGGGTATCTCCGTCACAAATGAGAATTTGTGTTCATATAAATTCTGAGTATGAAATCTATCGGTATAAATTTATGATTTCCTACGATCGCCGTCAGAAAATTTATAGGAGGATAAATTCAACACCCTATCAAAATCCTAATTGATATTTATGTTGCAATTCTACATAGTTATTAAAGATTTCACATATTTCAGCAATTTTCCGAAATTTCCTCGAGTGATGAGGAAAGGAATCATATCATATGCCTAAACTATCAGTCCTTATAACTTTATCAGCTGATGTCTTTTTTTGATAAGTGCTTACCTTCTCAGGCCTCAACATAATGGTGATACAATGTTCCAAGAAACCCTCATGCCTGTATTCCGCCCCTTTATAGTTGCGCGAACACTCAGTAAAAGCCACGCTTGTATTACAAGTAATGTTACGATTCAGAACTTCAAACTACACTCATATGCTTTTGGATAGTAACTATGGATCGCATCATCGCAATACAAATGTGTTCTGGAAATAACAGAACCACTGAAGCGGATCTTATCTGCACCAATTCACACTATGACGCTGCCAACAAACTACCGTATACCAACCAAAAAGAGCTTCATACTAGATTATTGTGAGGCGAAAATAAAGAATTCAGTATAAACGAAAATTTCTCATTACGAATGAACAAAACTTACATGTCGTGCCACAGATCAGAACATTCGACAAGAACCTATATTTTGCTATAGCCCCCCACACAACTCATGAAAAGATATTCAAATGGAAACAAAAAAAAATAAAAAAAAAAATAAAGATAGAAGGACTATATATGACAATGAGAGTCACTTGGAGGGGGCAAAAAAAAATTATCAGGTTTAAGCTTCCTTGTTAAACTGCTGTACCGTGCTACTGATCTCTTCGTCTTCTGGAAGACAAACTTCAAATTGTAGAATTGTAGGAGACCACATTCCAAATCCCCTTATTCTGAACAATCCCAGCTATCTTTCATTTGTGTCCAAAATGGTTGTATGATAAGAGGGTTCTTTTTCCGTCAAATCATGCCTGCAAGAAAATTTGACGACTTATATAATAGTTTATGTGCAATCCCTGCAAACTTTCCATAGATCTAACATGTATTGTGCAATATAGTGCAAATTGCGATTTGTGTTAAAAGACTTAAAGGTGTGGTCTAGTAGAGACTAATTGCATTTTCTGACTCTCAAGTCGCAAGTCGCAACTATACCTCATTGTTCAAAACTTCCCAATATCAATAACGATGCTAGCTTGAGGTTCGTTTTGGATAGATTTCAAACTCCAATTATCAAGGACAACTATAGTGCCCTAAAAGGTTGGGGTTGAACAATATCACACTTTGGTCACCAGATCTGAAAATTGATCCATTGCGGTGACCTAAACTATAAGATAGTTACGGTTTATCTAACTTAGTGATCTATTTAAGCATGATGATCTGAAAATTGATCCATTGCGGTGACCTAAACTATAAGATAGTTACCGTTTATCTAACTTAGTGATCTATTTAAGCATGATGAAGTGTGTATATTAACATCATTTAAGATGAGTGATTAACTTATGTTTACACTTCACACCAGAAAAAAAAAAAAAATCTCACACACACACTCATCCATACAATTGAAAGAACTTGTGATTCAAAATTGAATTTTGTTTTGGAAAACAGATCACCAGTGAAAATCGCTAAAGCACAGGGAACCCAAGTGAAATTTTAAAACATGATGGTAAATTGAATCAACTCAAACTTCAGGACACCAAAGCGACATTTTTCCTTTCTTTTAGTTTTAGTCTCTACTTCTCAGGGATTTTGAACTTTCCTCAAATAGTTACGACAGAGACTGAACTTAAATGCAAGATTTGATCATTTCAGCAGACAAAGCTACAAGGAAAGCCACTTACAGGAGAACCGGGTATCAAGAGGAGGACGACGGCAAGGAAATACAAAAACACGGAAATAGCAACACCAGCAATAAAATTATGCAGCAAACGCCGGTTATCCTTTGTGGGGATGAACGCAGTTTTGAGCACATTTGTCAGCTCAAAGAGACGGTGGGAAAGCTGCCAGAAACAAGAAAGATTAGTATATCAAATATTTATATGTAGCCGCAAAATGTAGATTATGCAAAAGCAACAGTCGTTTGTTTACCAAGACATAAATGGCAGTTGTGAGCATGAAGTTCAACATAGGATACTCCGGAATTAGACATAAAAGCCATTTGGGCTGTCCATTGGGCGTGTTTGTTCTGCACATTATATCGCAAGTTAGTAAGACTATCATACTATAGCATTGTATATTTTTACAATGTCAATCCACATAAATGTACTTGGCAACAAAAAGAAATACTCCTGTAATTATTAGCAAGCTACAGGTAGCTAAAGTTTGATAACCCAATTAACTTCTCCAAATAAATTTATTTGTCAAAACTAATGATTGGTTATGAACTTATGGTCAACATATCATGTCTTGGATCTAGAAACAGATAACGATTCAAACATTTCAGATCGTTATCGGGTTCGGTTCTCGTTTGCAATGCTCGGATCAAATGCCTAGCTTAAAGACTCTTTTCCAAATATGCCCAATTTAACACCAGAGAATATCTAAGAGGGGCGGGCTTTACATTTTTACCGGGATGGAAGAAGTCACAGGCATAGCATATACAATAAATGATCACCAATCTACCTTTTTAAACACTAATCGGAAAACTTAATTATCATAGTTCATTGGTTTACTGACAATAGGCATTTTCTGATTATTCTGTTTTGTGTTTACAAATAGTGTGACCCAAGGGTTATATTCCATGAGCAACTCTCTTCATCTCTTCTCCTCCAAAAAAAAAAGAAAGAACAATAAAGTAGAATCGAGACAAGGAGAAAACAATTCAGCTGAACTTGAACCAAATGCAGAGTGTTAGGATATCAGCAGGAAAAACAAAAAACAAATACCTTAGCCATATGTGAAACTGAGATATGTAAGTCTCCAGAGTGATCTTCCCAAGCCATCTGGTTAAAATGCAGAAACATCATAAACAAAAGGACTTGAGCTATCTTGGTTACATTAGATCATCAATTCATCCTAAAGATCAAGAAAGACTTACGCGAAGAGAGTCAAAGAGAAATTCCGTATCTGCTGTGTGCAATTACGTAAACATATATACACACTGCAACAGGTTGAGCAAGAAAAGTTTTAGAGACTGGAACTAAATATAAATAAGTTGAAATAACAAATATAGACAGATTCCCAACAAGTTGACCTTAATAACTAAGGAAGAGAGATAAATAAGAGGCAGTTAACCATACGTTATCGGAATCCAAGATGTGTATGGATGTAATTTGTTGTATGAGATTTTGTCCAGCTTGTAGATGTATTCATACCAAAGATACCCAACCTGAAGTGACAAAAAAAAACGATTTAACATAACCTAAGTAACTATCTAACTGCTACAACCAGCCACAGAATTATGCAACTCACTGTTATCGCAACAGCAACTACTCCAGTTTTTATTGTGTTTCTCCTCTTTGGTTCAGTTTCCTCTAATTTTTCCATCATTTTTTCAACCTGCAAAAGATATTAGAATTAGACCATAAAGTTGTAGTATTTAAGAAGATATTAATCATCCAACAACGGTTTCGTAGAGAGTTACATTAGGGTGATAATAAGCATAAATCATCCCAATGATCCATATATAACGATCAAGCCCAGATCTGAAATGCCATTCGTGTAATCGAGGAAGATCAGGTTTTGCAGGATCAGAATAACCTGTGTTAGAAAAAAAAATTGTTGTCGTAAAAGTAGCTCATCAAAGAAAAACAGGTCTCCAACATATGTACTATAAATCTCATCTTTACAAAAAGAATATGCGGCTAGATCGAGATGCTACATACCTAGAAGGAACGCAAGAGGACTCCAGATAAGATCAAATACCCCAGGGACTTCCCACATCAGTATAACCACCAAGAAGCAAGCGACAAACTTTGCTGCCATGACAGATGGCACTTCATTGTATTTACTAAATATACCAAGAGCTCCATACACCATAAGAGTGAAAAGTGTATGCATTGGACAAATGTAGTAGAGCATATAGTCATTATTTAGAACAATGCAGGCAAAAGCAACAAAGAAATTCAGCCGCCACATCATCTGCATGAAGACATTTTGCAAATAAGCTTCAGAAAAAAAATTCACTGCACAAGCCCCAAAGAAACTCTGAAATATCATATTTCCTTACTTGTGCAAAGCGGGCCACGCTAAAGTCTTTTCTTATGTAGTAGTAGGAGAAGTTGCCAAATCCAGTCATCCAAACATATGCAGCAATGAATACACGAATAGCATTGTATATCTCGGTGGCAGCAAAATAATGATACATCAAAAAAAGAACCTGTCAGCAAGAGAAGTATGTTAGTGTTAATGACCAGTAAGTGGATTATACATCCGATGTACTACCACCAATTTTATAGTTTTTGAGCATTATAATAAAGTTTCTGAGTCTTGTTTTAAAAATTATGAGTTTTACTATAAAGTTTCTGAGTTCATTTACTAAGACAATTAGCTCAAAAAATTACAATAAAACTCAAAAACATTACATATAAACTTAGTTAATTTGAGTTTTGACAAGAAAAAAATTAAAATTTAACATATAAACTTTCATATGCTCAGAAAAAATACACATATGCTCAAAAACAAATAAAGTTTGGGGTAATAAGCTCAGAAAAAATACATATATGCTCAAAACCAAATAAAGTATGAGATAGTACATCCGATGTATGTTCCTTTTTCTCGTTAATGACAGCTATAGAACAAAATGCCAGTTACAAAGCTACCTCAGGATGGAATATTGGGTAATAGAAGAGAATAATTGTGAAGATGAAAAAAGTGGTGGATGCTGGTGGTAGAGGAGGGTGTTATTACTCCATATGTGGATAACGCATTATATGTAATAAGCAAAAGCTAGGAAAGGCAAGGGTACAATAAAAGAACTGAAATTGCATAGCTCTGTGCCTCGTTAACTGCGCATTATGCACAAGTGAGCACAAGCTGCACGACGCTGATTTGTCTTGATGTTTTTTGAATCTCATGGAAAAAAAATGCAAGCAGTAGATCTACTGTTGATAGTACTTGCCTGCATCCAACCTTTCCATTCCTCAGTCTGGTGCCGATTTAAGTATAGTATAGCTTTACCAGAAAAAGCTGATTTGTCTTGATGTTTCTTGAGTGAAGTCATTGCTGAGACTATTATCAGGATGGCGTACAGAAACAGGAACAGATCACGATTGTAGTTCTGCCAAAAATAGCCAAGGGATAAATTTAGCATCTATAACAGTGACAATCTTGCTAGCATTAGAACTGTTAAAGCTTGCACTTAAGTCTACAAGGATAATAGTTTCCAACTACTTCAATTGTCAAAAAAAAAAAAAAAATAGTTTCCAACTACAAAAATCCACACCTGATAAACCTATACTGTCATATGTCATTTAATATTGGCTTAAAGAAATGGAAATTTTGACCACAATAATCCCCAGTTTGTGTAAATCGAAAATTGGTATCTTGTGAAATTAATCTCAAGTTTTGATCATTTATTCGGATTTAGCACCCATGTCTAATGCCATTAAGTTAGTCAAAAAAACTGAAACATTTATAAAAATTATGAGAAAGAATAAACTTAGAATGGGAAAGACTGGAAAATATTTCTAATGGTTTTTCAAGGAAATCAACAGACTGCTGACATCGTCAAATGTGAGTACACAACAAGAATAAATGATCGAAACTTGGGAGTAATTTGGCAATATGACAACTTGGAATTAGTAGCTTAAGAGCAGACAAACTTGGGATTATAGTAAGCAATTTTCCAAAAAGAAAAATCCACCAAAATGTATTGCATGATGGATGCTTTCTAAATTCCTCTTAACACATAAAGTTTGACCTTTAAAGATGATAGTGCATGATGGATGCTTTCTAAATTCCCCAAAAATAGACCTCTGGCAATCTTGAGTGTCTTATGACCATAACTTATATGCAACTCGAATGAATTTTATGATGCTCCAAAATGAAATATGCAAGTCCCGCATATGTTCAGTGATTTTGGTAACCATATTGAACTTTCATAAATTACCTTCAAGAAGCCTACTAAGATATGGTCATGCGATAAGGAAGATACGCATACGCATTAATGGGCAACCTACTCAGTTGTGCGCTTTCTAAGCACCAAAGCTTACTTCTATAAATTTCTTCATCTGGTCCAAAGCTAAAGCAGACAATAACATGTTGGTCGAGTTGGAAGGTGAAATGATGTTATTTTACACAAATAAAAATTAAAGATCCGAGTGTTCAGAATACTATCTTGCAAGTACAAATACAAAACATAGAGGAATAACTTACAGGTGACAGTGATTTGGGTGTGTAGCAAGCACAAAAAAAAAGACAAAAAAAAATAAAAAGAGGGAAGATTAAAAAAAACCTTGGTTGAGTCTCCAAGCAGATTTGTGCGATCACATATGTAAAAATATGCTGTTATTATTCCAAACTCAGCCCTATGAGGAATGAGTCATTATAAGTTAGAAATTCAAAGGTAGAAGACGGGCAAAAAAGAGGGAAAAGTGAAAATAATGCATTGACAAGTTACGCACCAACGGGCTAGTGAAAAGTATTAGATGGTAGAAGACAGCTTACATTGCTCTTAAAATTAGCCGGTTCTCCATCAAAAAGGGTTCATCCATTGTCACAAACCTAAATGCACCAGCAGGGTGGTGAGAAATAAATAGCGTGAAATTTTTAAATAAGTTGAAAATGCAGAATATGAGGAAGTTACCTAGTTAAGTTAGACTTCATGGATGAAGAAGAGAACTTTGGTGAAGCTGATTTTGAAAGGCCCCCTTCCAGAAGTACTGCACGATCTTCTTCCTTTGCAACGTCATTTCCCAACTCAACAAGATTACTATCCGAATGGCTGGCATTTGAGGGTCACAGGTTCATTTAGAAATTCGAAGTGTAATACTTAATATCAGATGGTTGACTCATTTAAAAGTCTGGAAATAAAATACTGATGCACTAGTAATAGATTTTTTTTTCCCCTAAGACAAACTGAATATAATCTGTTATCAAACTTCATGCAGATGCAGCTTTTATAAGGAATTCAAGAAAATATCCACAAACAACAAACAAGCATAACACAGTTACCAAACGCCTCTAACAAATAGATTGATAAGAAAAACAAAGAAAAAAAGAAAATTGGAATCCAGAACAGAATGCATGCAAATATGCAATCATGCATCCTTATGAGTTATAGAGATCAGGGATGCTACATCAATCAGGAAAGAAACCAAAAAAACAGCAGATGGCAAAAAAAAGTTATAAGATGACTTCCAAGCAGTATGTGTACTTAGCTTACAAAAAATTGTTTACTCAAGTTACAAAATTCTAAGATCATCTACGAGAATGTTATATTACGTTTTAATTTCTATGTCTGAATGCCATCATATCAGAATCAAAAATAGAATGATGCAGCAATATAATTTCCACCAAAAGTGCAAGACTTTGTTGATTCTTGGTATATCTAATATAGGCTATTGCTGCATCTTTTGGCAGCCATTTCATAGCTTGCATGACAAGTATTTGCATCAAATCAAATTCATCAGTGGTCAAAGGTTGCCAGAGGATAGTCTTTGGAAGAATTCAACAAAACTCTGTGATTGGTTTGAAAGCTCAACGGACCGTGTGCTTTTGTCTACATGTCTGATGACATTTTGAAGCTGACTTAAGCACACACTAGATGTTTATCGTTCCTATATCCCGGTACATGATAATTTCGAGCAATGGGCTTCATGTAACTTTATTGCCATTATGTTTCCATGTCCCCTTTGACTCCTTAATGAAACTAACATGGGGGTATAGCTTCACTTATGATGATGAATGTTCAACAGCAAAAATCCATTTCACGTGACCTATTAATTCACCCATCAAATAAAAGTCCCCTTTATTAAATTGATCAATTCATCTAACTATCCCTTGACCATCTTGTTTCTGAAAGTCACCCCTAAGTACCCACAGCAGAGATGAAATAGAATGCAACCAAGTCGCATTATAAATATGAGAAGGACCTTTGTATATACCCCAAAGCAATCCTAAACCACTCGACTGTTAAATGGCTAATGATCAACGTGTCAAAGAACCGTGAAACACTACTCCTATTTCAGTTACCCAGTATGGGAAAACAGCGCCTCAATCTAACATGTGAAGCAGCAAGCAAGAGTATCAAAATCTCAATACAAATAAATACTAACATATTACATCACTGAAAATCTTACTTCAGAAGTTAGCCAAATTTTTTTTACTTGCACTGCTCTTTAAAAGCCAACTGCCATAGAAATATCAAAATCAAAATTGTAATGTTGATTAAAAAAAAAAAAAAGAGGTATAATGCAAAATAGTGGTGAAATAACATGCAAGACATAGGACCAACCATGCATTGCCTAATGCAAACTCAAATCTTGAAAAATAAATGCAGGAAAGTATTAAAATGAAGCTAGAAAGACATGAATTTGCCTTACTATGCATTGCCTACAACGATAAACAAACATTAAACAGTCGATCAGAAAATCTATCAGAACTTAATTGATATCTAGAGCAAATATTTAATTAAGATTCATTTTATTCGCAGAAGTGTTTACAATACTTGCACCATTATATCTTTTAAAAGAATTGGACTCACACTTTAGAATGAGAAGAGGACCTTTTGTACTCCAAAATCTCCGCATATACCCAAGCAACAAGTGTTGGAATAAAACCAAGTAGAAAAGAAACCTGCGTGCAATACAAACACGTAGCAAAACTCATTAAATAAGAAACTTTTTTATCCCGGGGAGGGCAGGGAATACAAGAGTTAATCTGCAACAATCTGAGCTCAAAGCCTCAAACTGGTAAAACTTAAAATACAGTATCGCGCATGAAAGATAAATTAAGGGCTCCATAAACTTGTTTTTAGCCAAATCCGAACAAATTACCTGTTTTCAAATGATATTATTTATTTCTTAAAAGATAAACTTACAGAGTTACAGAGGAAAGCAAAAAAAATCAGTACTTTGCAGATTCGCTAAAACAAAGGCTCAATACCCATAGATTCTAAGTGTGTATTGATGTTATGCTCCAGATTTATTTCACTGAGTTGAGGAGATTATAAAGCAAGACATGTACAACTAACTGGTTCAGCCCACAGACCCACAATATATCACAGTAAAAAAGCCTTTCTGGTTTACAGGATTAGTCTCGGACAAAAGTTCCCAAGTCTTGTACTCTTCAGGCGATACAATTCTTATTCCAGAATTCCGAAATTTTGACAAGTCTAACCTATACGTCAATTTTAATTTTGAAAAACTTGATAGCCATCAACTCCAAGTGAAATTTTAGAAAATAAAACTTTGTACAAATTTTGATGGACAATGGCTAATAAGGAAAACATTTTTTACACCCAAGTTTGACTCTGTTTAGATCCTCAGCGCAAGCGCCAAGTAAGCTAAGCAAGCTACCTAATTGTAATAAAAACGGAGAAAATAACGACATTGACTACTTGCACTTGATAGTTTTCCCGCTACCT
This sequence comes from Silene noctiflora, assembly GCA_009801015.1. Lineage (NCBI taxonomy): Eukaryota > Viridiplantae > Streptophyta > Magnoliopsida > Caryophyllales > Caryophyllaceae > Silene > Silene noctiflora. Next base: position 126,567 of record VHZZ01000944.1, read on the forward strand.
AATCAGTCACATTTTCCCTCAACTCTTGATTGTTTATCGCCAACTACTAAGCACAGAGTACTAAGTACCACTACCCTGGCTATGTCTTGAGACTCCAATTTCCAAATTCTGGCACACTGTAATGATTGATGAACGATTCGATCTAGTTTATCAGAATTACACTGGTACATGAAATTTATGAATTTTTACTTGAAAAAAAACTCAATACATTTTTGAAGTTAATCAATCAATTCACTGCACACTAATAATTAATCACGCATGTCATCAATCAACACACTGCAAAATTTTCCGACTCATGTCTTAACACAATAACTTCAAATCCCGACTCCGCCACTAATAATTAACAACGTATGTCATCATCATCAACAATAATCAGATCTACAAAACAAATTTCAACAATTCATGAACTAAATCAAATGCGTCGAAAATCGTACCTGTCCGGCCGTAACCGGCCCAGAATTCACCTCCATTGTAAATCTCTCAACTTAATCAATCAAACTCACTCCACACTAATCAATCAAAAACAATAAAAACAATCAAATTACAAAATTTATACATCAAATCATAGATCAGAACTCAAATCAAATCAAATCAAATCAATGCAATTATGAATGAATTACCTAATGAAAAAAACAGAAATGATCGAAGTAACTAGAACATAGTGTAAGAAAAACAAGAGTCAAAAGAAGCAATTATAGAAAGAGATCTATTGCTTAAAGAATAATGAAAATGTCGGAAGAAACGTCAATTTCAATTGCAATGGAGGTAAAATGAAGCAAAATAGTATAGTATAGTATTTTGAGTATAGCGTAGAGTTTGGTAATGTCGGTTCGTTGGAGTTTTGCTTTCTTAGTTTTAATGGCGGAAAATGAAATTGAGGAGAGATATAATAATAAGAAGGTGTGAGGTGGTGGTGGTGGTGGTTAGTGTAATAATAATTGGGGTTGATGTATTATGTATTGTATGTAAACATGTAATAATGCAATAAACACGGTTTTCTTAGTTTGTTGATTGATGAATTTGATGATTTAATTAATTTAATTTAGGGATCGAGGAAGTAAAAATGATGAGATTTGTAATGATTGGGAAATTTCTGGGTCGGTGGATATCAAATTGCAAATGGCCGAAATGGGTCGATCGGGTAAGGATAAGTCAGGTCAAGTCGAGCTCGGGTCAGTTTGTGTTTGTAAGCATTTAGGTCAGATTATGTTATTTACGATTTGGATCACTTTCATGCGTGTTACTATCAAGTTATTTAGATATAATTGTCAATATGGATTACAGTCTGGCACATCTGGCAAAATTAACCCGACTCGAACTCGACCTGACACCTGTAGTGAGGACTCGAGCTTGAATCGAACCCTACATGACCTGAGCTGAATGTTTGTTGTCGGAAAGTGACCGTTATTCGTAAATAATTTGATAATAACAGACCCGAAATGGCCCGACTCTACATACATGACACAAATTATTTCAAACCCGAATTAACTTTACCCCGTTGCCAAGTCTAGTTATGGGATACATTTAGATCCTATGTTTCAGTGCAGTCCGATCCGAATAACTAATCACGTTCGATAATGTTATCTTGTATTCAATTTGGAAGATAGGTTATTCTTTAAAATAATAGGTATCCCTTAAAACGTTCATATTTGTTTTAGAATAATGTTATCTCATTTTGTTAGTCCCTAATTATTCAATATTTAACTCTCATATTTTATTTAATCCGTTTTAAATTTAAGATAAATTTTAAACCGGAACTGGCAGTACAGTTGGCTTTGATATTCTTATGATTTGGTTATGGTGTGAGTCTGGCTTATTGTTGTGCTTGTTTTAGGTAATTATATGTTAAAATGCCTGCTATAGTGCTAGTTGAGTAGTTGACCATTGATGTGTCACGAGTCTACCTTTAGCCTCCTTAATTGAATATATTATATTGGCAATTTTCCACCATTTGTACCAACCCATTTTTAGGGATGGGAATGGAAATGGGAATGGGGACCCAGAAATTAGGGGAGAATACACATCAAAAATGTACTAATCTAGTGTAACAAGAATACATTGCATTTTGTATGGATGGTGAACTCTTAATTTAATAATTTAAGACCGGCAACAGTTTGGTATACCCCAATCACCCTACACATATGATAGTTTAATACGGTACAATACCGTATATTAGTATAGATTCTGTGCTAATACGTAGTACTCCATATCTTAAATTGTAATTTTTGGTGATTTTAGTAATTAAAGAAATATTACTTTGTGAGACGGTCTTGCAGAGAAACGATTCCGGTATCTTAAAAGTCAACTCACTTATTAGTATTAATTAAATGAACAATTTTTTTACTAAAATGGTCTATCTTACCGTATGAGACCGTCATACCCTATAATTTGTGTAAAAAATGTTGTGTACCCTATATTTTATGTAAAAAAAAAAAATTGTACTTGTATATAGTTACAATTTGTTATATACAAACTTGTACATATAAGACCATACCAAAAAAAAACATTTTATGTATAAGACCTTACAAAAAAAAACTAATTTTATCATTTAATATGGTCATATATCAATTTGTTTCGCACGTTTTAGCATTGAAATATCCTAACATTGATAAAAACCATATATGGGCCTAATTTCTACGGATATTTTTATAGGATGGTCAACTATTGCATGCCCATTACCATGCTAGAAAATTTGAGCGAAAAAATCTTTCAGTTTAAAGGGGATGCTTGTAAAAGATGACTTCACACAAATATAATGAAATGTCCCGGCCCAAATCTTGGGTCGGGAGCGGTTACTTGTGATAACTCATCAGACTGTATATTTGGCCCATAGATCAATACGGATTCTTTCCGGAGCATTTTAGTCTCACTCATGTGCATCTCGGGAACCTTCTTAGCTAGGAGGTCACCTATCCTAAAACTACTCCTCGGCAAGTACGCTTAACTGTAGAGTTTTATTATGGCTCCAGAAAGAAAGTACACTTTGTTGATATGAGTACTACTTTCAATCCCTTTAAACACTAGTCATTTTAACTTATCAGTAGACTTCTTCAATTAACGTGGAGTGATACATATAGAGGGTGTTTGGTAAATGGCGGATTGGTAAATTTTCAGCATATTCAAAGTTTTTAGCATGTTTGACTCACCAATCTACTAATTTGAGTGTTGGGTAAATGTCATATTGAAACGGTATATTGGAGCTCAATCTACTGTTTTCCAATATGTTGCTCCCCCAGCATATTCACATTAGTAGATTGTGAAAAACGAATATGTCAACACTATTTACACATAGATACAACAATCTATTAATCTAAACCCGCTAATTACCAAACATTTATGCTAAATCTGCTAAATGAAATATACTAGTCAAATTTGTCGTTTTTCATCTGTTTGATCAATCTGCTTCTGCTAATATTAGTCTGTTGAGTACCAAACCGGGCCATAATTTAAAAGAACAAGTCCAATGGTTTAGCTTGAAGACATGCTTGCAATTTCTTAAAATTGCAAGCTACTAGCTTAACCGTTAGAGTTGTTCATGTAGACTTGCGTGGTTTGGGCTAGTAGTTCCATTAAGCTAGTAGCTTAAATGGACCCAAAACAAATAATAAACCAATAGAAAAATAGTGGTTCTCAAATTTTGATTTTTTTTTTTAGCTTTCTACTTTCTAGCCAGTATAAATGTAGCTAAACCATTTGAATACTTTGATAGCTCAAAATTATTGTAGCTTAAAATATGATATGCAATGTTAAGGACTTGCTCTTAATAGGCTAGTTTTGTAGCTATTATTACACTAATACGGAGTAACTTAACAAGGATCATGTATGGTTTTTTAATGGCTGGCGATAGGGCGTCACTGGGTGTCACATTATTTGAGTACCACCATAATAAAAAAAATCAATAAATTGTAAAATAACAAATCTGCAATATATTACCCGCTTAAATATAAAAGGGTAGAAAAGTAATTTGCGTAGTTGTCTTCTAATTCCTTATATCCTTCTGTACCGATCCACTAATCCAATCATACCGTAAAGATCGAAATGCATGCAAATCTGTTGAATTTTGTGACACGTACTTAGCTTATTGTCTTATACTGTTATACAGTTATACCATGCTTAACCATCTTTTTTAATTTCGAATTTCTGCCATAATTAGCATGGATTAACCAGTTACACAATAAGATCGAATTGGCAATACGATACATTCCCAAATGCATAAAATTTTGCACAAAGATTTGGTCCGCACAAATTGGCAATTGCACTTGCGATGCAATTAATGACGAACTAATGGTGAAAGGGATTTTTTTTTTAGTTTACGATTTTAATTTGTTTTGAGCAACTAATTCTAATATAACAAAGATACCCGGCCTTAATAGAAAATTTAATTTGAAATTTCAAAAAGATGGAGGGAATTGAAACTCATGTATAAATTACAAATACATCCCGGGTGGCGCCGTAATTGAGTTGTAGCTACCATCCGGTGATGCCATCCCGTAGTTATTTTCGTTTTACACAACATTTGTGTTGTCGCCTGATAAGAAATTAACTTACGTCTTATAGATGGTAGACAAAGTAGAGTTCATATCGTACAAAATTTTACCCATGCATGCCATTTTTGGTATACGACTGTACAATATACTTATACTTGTGATTATTTACCTCCTTTTCTGGAAAAAAAAAAAAAACAACAAACAAACAAGCTTAGATCATGTTATAAATAAGCATACACTGATTTGTCTAGTTTATGGTGCCCAAAATTTCATTAAAACGGGGATAATTATAACATAGGTTTGATACTCGGATAGGTGGCCGAACAGTGAAAGGATTGAGTATAATCGTCCTTTATGTAGATGGGTGTCTAATTGTCTACTGAATATACATAGAGAGACTTATGATGAGTCGAGGTAAGTTACATAACAATGTTACTTATCAAGTCATATTAATTTAAGTAACATTGTTTTTGGGATGTGATTTAATTTAACTTATGGAGCTATATAATATTACAAAGAAAATTCAACAAAAATGTCAGACAAGGAAGACAACATTAATATCGTATACATATAGTCTTACATATAATATTATACATTACACCTAAAGATGACAGGTTAGATCTCATCGACATACAAGTAAAGATAAAGGCTCTCATCTCTTGAATATGAGGATCATTGATTTTCGATTAATTACTACTCAAAGTTAACAAAATAAAAACACTAATAAATACATAACCAAAACTCCAAAAATACTCAAAACAAAAGTAATTATAATTATAATTAATCAAGGCTCTTGTTTGAGTAGAAATGGAGGAACCATATCCTGCAAAAGACCATAATCATCGATTGACAGTTGACGATTGTACTGTTGATTCTGTAATTGTTGGAGTTGAGAGAAGTTTGCAAAGGAGCTATTAGAGGCAGCTTCATGTCCAAAGTGACTTAATAGTTGTTGAGTAATGGTGGAGGCCGGTAGTGGCGGTTGTGCTAGCATGGAGTAATGAGGTAGTAGCGCTGCTGCATGGCCGCGTAATGTGGCCGGAACTGGGTGGTTGTGTTGGCCTTCATAGGTTGTGATCACAGTTGTTGGGTCTTGGAATGATCGTTCCACTCGTTTTTTGACTGTGCATTTTTGTGTAGTGCATCTGTAATAGCTTCTGCAAAAATATAGCTACATCATTAGTTACACTCTCTATTTCGTAAAATACAAATAATTACTTTGTATTTAAAACGATAAGATTCATCTTAAATTTAATTAAAACGAGTTAAATAGGTAGATGAGATAAGTGGAGGATGCCTAGGGGATAACAAAAAGTTTGTCCCTAAATATACAAGCTGAAATATATTTGACCCGTTTTCTTCTTAAAACGAATATTATCGTCTTGAAAAAGACTTACATCTCCTACAATTATATATGAATCATTTTTCTATGTCTATTCATAGTATTTCGTTTGACATCAAAATAATTTACATATTGTTAGACTACTACTACTACGTACTTATTGCTTGCATGTTTAATATACTCGTAGCAATTTGCATGGAACTCATACAAAAACCAGTACCAACCTTTTTCTACATTGATTTCTTGATATGATCATAAAACTCATCTTTAATTTTATCGGTAAAATAAGTCGTAAGGACAGTACAATTTACAAGAGGTAGACTCGAATTCGAGATATATCATTCTCAGACACTCGTCACTAATAGTACACAGGCAACTGAAGTACTACAGTCTACATATCTACATACTAGTCTAATGTAATAACAACCCCATTTGTCTCGCTCATTCATTTGTCTACGTTTATTATTCTTTGTAAGGAATATTTTAATCACATTATTTTAACAATCTCAGTAAACAAATGAATGCGACGTTTTACAGTATCGAATCATGACAATGCATGAATATATTATCAAGAAACTTGATTCTTTGAACCAGTTTGGAAATTGACTTGCACCATTATTAATTATGTCTAGATAAGTTGAATTATTAATAATTGCAGTGATAATCTTCTACTAATCAACTTGTAATACGTTTCAATTCAACCCGTAAATGATTGGCGTCTACTCTCACGTCTGAATCGAACACATTCATTCATACAGAAATCGGCCCAACAAATTAAATCATACACGTAACTAATTTATTTGGTCAGATTCAATATTCACAAGCACCGTCAGAAATACTAAACTATTCTAATCCACATTTTCATCCTAAAACTTTATGCTATATTATTCCCAAACATAACAACATTATGCTAACATTATATGAAGCCAGGAGCCATGCAGGCCAGGACTAGCAAGGGATCGCCCCTGAACAATGAAAAATTTAAAGCTCTTTGAGGTGTTTAAGTCAGTTGATGTCCTTCCCAGGGACGAAGCTAGGATAAAATAACAACCAGGGCCGATTTTTAATTATTTTTATTTATATATAAATAGATATTATATCTCAAATAAAGCTTACATCATTATTTTAGCGTTTTTAATATTTATTCGAGTTTATTTTTCGCGGCAGACTTTTTTAAACTACAATATGAGGATTACAAATTTAGCATATTTTCAAATATTGAATTATGAACTAACTATATTCTTTTTTTTTTTAAAAAAAAGTCATTTTATAGCACCTTTATGTGATAAAATAAATTAAATTAAAATAATATGAATAGAAATATGTTTGATGTAAGACGATATTACGGTAACTTCGCAGACATCATTTTACAAACGAGAATATAAGGTTAGTATATTTGTAAAGAGGTCATTATAATATTCAAATCTTTACCCCAAAATGATTATTTACAAAATTACAATAATAAATAAGAGTATGAAATTGGATATTACCAAATAATGTCAGTCTTACTAAAGTCGAAAACTACCTTACTAAAAACTAAAGTAGAAAGTTTAATAAAGTGAAATTATGATTAAAAAAAGCTGGAATATTTAGATAAAAGGAGGATACACGAGTCGAACACTTAATCAAAACAAACTTATGAATCCTATCATAGCCTTAGCAACTCTACTCCACATAGTCTTTTCTATTCATATGTGAAAATTTTATATAATTCCTGCCCGGGCCATGGCCCAGATGGCCAAGGAGTAGCTTCGTCATTGGTCCTTCCTATTTTAGGAATGCATTTGATGAGTAATTTGATCATTCACACCCAATTAACATAGACCAATATTATATGAGAAACATCACAAATCACCGTACTTTGACATTTATTCTGACTTATTAATGTCGTATCACTATCCTATATGAAAAACATCACAAATCACTTTCAATAATCACAAAATACTATTAAAAACATTCGTTTTAATTCATGACATGATAATGGAAATTTGATGAACTTTTATTTAAATTCGTATACTATTTGGTGGGTTAATGTTTGGAAACTAATAAGCAAATGAGTAAGTTATCGAGTAATTGGAATTGTAAATAGACAATTTAATAGGTCAATTAACAAACTAAGTTAGCAAAGACAATAAATAAGGTCATAGTATAGACTAATGTATAAAGTTCGAGGGTACATCATAGAATTTAAAAAATGTAGGGGTACAACACAGAAAATCAAAAAAGTCGAAGATAATCAGCTCACAACATGCACTTAGGTACACTTTTGGTAATTTTGATATCGAGGTAGTTTTTGAACTCTGGTTAAGAATAGCACAATTCAACAATTTTCTAGCTAAATTAACTGACATCTACACATGCGCCAATACATAAACCAATTACGAAGTTATATATACCTACCAGACTACCAAGTTTCGTTTTCTATAGTAGTAAACCTCTTTCCTTAATCTTTGTGCCAAAATCAAAGGATGACAATTAACAGGAACACATAAAAGTAACGGATTTGAAATTTTAAGTCAAAATTTGTTTTTCTAATTTACTCTACTGCATTACTTAGTGAATTGGAAAGTAATTCATTGATTTGTAACAAGGTGAAACAATGTGAAAAGGCGTGAATATATGCATGGTGCATTGGTAATTTAGTAGTAACTCGCTACATATTTGTGTATTTAAAAAGTTAAGGAAGCAAAGTATAAGATAAATACTCACAACTATACATGCATCTTCATACTTTGGTCAAACAATATATTCACGCGTCAATAATTATATAGTTAGGTATATGATGCATTGCTATTAATTAATTAAACTTCTAATTAAACTTTGGGTAAATTAAACAAACGACATGACATATACTCAATAAGTCAATTACACATGCATCATGCATGCAAATACATTGGTGTGAATTTATGTATACTAGGTTTCTATCTAAAACGATTAAGAAAGAGGTATAGTAGATAATAAATATCGTGTACGAAATACCTCACTTTCGATATTGTATTGTTCTTAAGGCTCTTTTTACACCAGAAAAGAATATACACATCACACAATTAATAGAACATCTTGAATCATTAACGAGTATGGATTCGGCTATTTTTATTTTGTTTCATTTCTTCTAATAGAACATCTTGAATCATTATTCTTTTTCGAACACATCAAACAATTAATCGCTAAAATCATACTTATTGAACAAGATTTGGACCATAATGGAAGAAATTCAAAAATAAGGAGACGGAAATGGAGAGGATGCAAATTGGAATAAGAATGAACGTACCTAGGATAAGGACTATTCTTGACGGCTTTTTGGCCGTATTTTCTCCATCTATATCCATCTTCAAGATGATCATCATCGCTTTTTGTCAAGAATGCAAATCTTTCTTCTTTTTTCTTCTTCTCTCCCTTTTTCTTTCCTTTATTATTCCTGTTCGTTATTCATAAACATTAAACATAGTCAATTATTTAGCAATAACATACTTGCTTTTTCACATGAAATGCGAATCTTGATAGGAGTACGTACTTGTTTAATTATTGTTCGATACCACGGCTAGATTGACGTATTTGATAGTCTTTCCGTTTACAATTATTTATCCAACTTATAAAAGAGAAAAAAATAAATAAAAAGACCGTATTTAACACATTCGCATTTCATTTCTTCCATGATTAAATTATACAAAACCCAAATAAAGTAATATGGACATATTATTTCAAATAGTCAAAATTGGTATGTAAGATAAATCATTGTGAACGGAGGGAGTTAAGACTTGCTTATTACATCTAGTAGCTAGTATTTAACCTTAACTACTCCGTATTAGGTTAAAGACATTCTTGTTATATGTTATTTTGATCCATTGATATGTAGGAAAGTGAGATAAAGCTCGGGTCAAGTCAAGTCAAGTCAGATCAGATACTGTTATGATTAAAAAATTTCAATACTTAAATCTTTTATTTGATTCATCAAGGAATCGAACCTTCTCAACAAATTTTCTATGTATATGAATTAATTAAGCTCTTATACAAAATTCATGTAGATTTGAAAGTGATCTAAGAAATGAAAATTCATGAATCATGAAAATTTGATTTTTTATTTATTTATTTATTTACATGTTACCCTAGTTATGGCAATAAGGCAATTGATGAATTTTTATTATTTATTGTGAATGAACTCTAAGAGATCTCGGCAAGAAAACCTAATTCTGTGAACTACCCTAATAAATTAATATTAATAACCCTAATTAAACTAGATGAGTAAGATTAAGTAGAATGGAAAATGACTATGAATAACGAACATTATCAAGAATAATATGGATATAGATCATGATCTGCTTCATTAACAAATCATACAATAATTCTTCTTACATATAAACAATATGAACATGGTATTTTAATATTTTATGATCATAAAATAATCCCATTGGTTTGAATAAATAATAAACTCATAAAGTCAACAAAAAAAAAAAATTAAGAAACTCGATCATAAGCTAGCTTTAATTTTACTTACCCTTTCTTAGAGTCTTCACCACTTTGATCATTACATTGCATTTGCTTATCACCATTCTCATGACTATTCTCATCATCAACACCACCAGCTTCTGTAGACGACAATGAAATCGACGACTTTGGCGTATGAGGACCGCTATCACCACCACTTCCGGCAGCCATCTCTTTCACCTCCACCTCTAGTGGCGGTAACGGTTTTTCGTTGCCACCATCAACAATTGAGGATAATACTTCTGAGGTAGTAGGTGATAGTAACCCTAAATTTCCATGCAATAAAAAATCATTGTTCCTCCCATTATTATCATAATTATAATTATAATTATGACTATAATTAGGATGATTAAACCCACCAATATTTTGAGAATTAGGGTTATTGGTAGAAAATGTGAAGAAATTATTATAATTATTAGAAGTATTTAGCATGGCTTGTGGATCTTGTTGAAGAAATGATGATGTATTAGTTGAATTATATGAAGAATGATGGATATTATTATTAATATTATTATTATTCATAGTTTGATTAAACATTATATTGGAGAAATAAATGAAGAAGAAAGAATATGTATATATAGATGGATTATTTAAGTAGGGCAAGGGTTTGACTAAGAGAAATTTGATAGTAATAGTGTATGGGGTTTGGTTAGGAAGTCTTTGTCTTGTATATGATGGAGAGGTGTGTGTAACTATATATGTATGGTTATGGTTTGGTTTAAAATAGGTGAGGCAAACCTTTATAGAGGAACCTTTGACAAAATAGCCTTCCAATTAATTGGATTTTTAATTTAATTGTGTGATGTGGGAGGTGTTAGATATATTTGATGGTGATGGAAGACTACTTTAATTAGATTTATTTATGGAATGAAAATGAGTTTGTGTTGTGGTATGTAGAAAATGAATTATCGTTTTTAGGTTTATTCAATTTTTATATGGCTTATTATGGCGTATGTAATTAACAAAGGGGAAGAAGAGTAATTCGGTACAAAGTTAAACTTTAGAAGCATATATACAAAGACTGCTGAATTTTGAGTAAAGATAAAACAAATTCAAGAAATTAAATAAATCTGATAATTTTTTTTGTCTACGTATTTATTATTCACTAGTGGTATGACATATGACATTTGACGGAAAATTAAATTAAAACTCAATGTTGTCTGTTTAATTACGAAATTGACTCTGAGCCTGTATGATTTTCCTACAACATGGAATGTCGTTGATAATAACATATTAAATGAATCTATTAAGATATTTTATTTGCGAAATAGCTTACAAGAGAATGATAATTTTATGCCAAATATGCAGTAACTTGTTTAGAAGAGTACTTTTAAATAAGCTACCTTAGTTATTAAACCTATTTATTTATTTATTTTTGTTTTTAAAATGTATTGCAAGTTTGCAACTATCTTTATCATGTACGTACCTTACCAATCAAACAACTTAAATGTCAATCAAATATATCATTTCAGTCACATGAAATGACTTAATTAGTTGAATAATTGAATTAGCCGAATTATTAAGTAATTTACGTACCGCAAAATCGAGTAGTCTTTAACCCGAAAAAAAAAAAAAAAAAAAAATCGAGTAGTCAATACACCATAAATTTATGTATTCGTTGTTTTAGTCTATAAGTTCAAATGAGTCTCATATGACAAACAAAAGGGCTATTTTGGCAAAGATAATGTCAATTATCGACTTTGACCCTTTCTCTTCAAACTAATACATCGGCAAATAGCTAATTAAAGATGATTAATTTAAGTAATCCACTCTCATAATTATCTCTCGAGCGCTCATATAAAACACATAAATTCTTGTTTAAGATAAAGGTATTTGTTTTTTAGTTAAAACGAGACAATTATTACTCAATTAAATAGATAAGGATGAAACCAGATAAATTAGAAAACAAAAAAAAAATCCTATCTATTTAAAAGGGATAATATTTGACCTGTTTCAATTATAAAAAGTAATTAAAGTGAATATTTTCGTCTTAGAGGAATTTACTGTAGCTTGTAATGTGTAAAACTAACTATTTTACAATACCTAATTGTAAATGTAATTAAAAGAAGGATGCAACAAAAAAATTTACTTCATAATAACTACTTATTTACGTAATTACTTAGATAAGAACAATAACATAAAATAACCGTAGATACAATAAACATGTAAATCCGTTTTACACAAATGCTTTGATTTATCGTTATTCTTTCCCATACGCTATAGATCACCACATTACTTGTACATTGATAAATTCTTCACTAAAATTGAGTCAAAAGATATTGATATAAAACACAAGATGAACAGAAAATTAGGACCCAAAATAATGTTCCAATGTGATTGGCAATTTGGAATCTTAACATCTTTTAATCGTTCAATTAGTCTAATTAAAACGAGCTACTCGTACAAGACTAAGCTTTCGCAAGCTCACCGAGCTGTACGAAAGGGCTATGAGTCAACCACGACTATCAAATGTGATCACATTACCTTTTATTACACTTTGAATATGTGAGAAAATATTTTGGGTGTTTAGTTAATGGCATATTTTCTGATTTTTAGCATATTCAAGGATTTTAACATTTTTGATCAATTAATATGCTAATTGTAGTGTTTGGTAAATAACATATTCGGGGTTAATATATTTTTTTTTACAATATGTTGTTTACCCCAACATATTGGTTAGCACATTCTAAAAAAAAATTTACTCCATTTTACGAAGAAAAATAACAATTTTATTACTAATCTTAATATGCTAATTACCAAACCTTCAAACTAATACCGCTAATTATAATATGTTAGTCAAACCTTATGATAAAATCTGCCATTTATAATCTGTTTTTGCAATCTATTTATGTTAAAAATAATCCGTCGATTATCAAACATGAATTTTATCTTTTTAAGATCAATAGATTGTCATATCTGTTTTACGTATAAAATGGGATAAATTCTACTTTTTATAAGTACATGGGACTGTGTATTATTCCCCAGGCATTTATAACTCATTCTAAACATATCCCCTATATATAAACACAAATTCTCATTTGTGACGCGAGACAACCTTGCAAGTGGGTGAGGCAAGTGGAGAGAGGTTTGTGAGACGTCACAAGCAAGACGGACTGATATATAAAAGTTGAGTTTTTTAAACTATTCTGACTGGCTCCTTAAAATTAGGAAGCTAAAGAAATTATTTATCCCCCTACCCCACCACTAAAAAACTCCATCAATTTCTTATTTGATTTTAGTAAGTTTACAATATGCAATCTCTTTTATATGACCTTAAACTTTACATTATATATATTTTATATAGCCAATTTCATATTTTAGAAAGTTTGCAATACCCACTTGTGATTTAATAATAATTAATATTAATATAGTTAATTTCATATATGAACACAATGTATAGATTTTATATATTTGAATAAGTAAATAATCTCTGTTTATTTTTATTTATCGTTTTATAATTAATTAAATTTAAATAGTAAACCCGTGCATTTTTTTTGCACGGGTATAAAACTAGTTTATGTTGTATCTGTGTTAAGATTAAACAAGTCAAATAATATTTGACTTGTAAATAGATATTTTGTTAGTTCCTACATATTTTACTTTTATCTCATCTAATATATTTTAACCGTTAAAACTTAAGACGGATACTTCTATTTCTGTTTTAAAAGTTAACACAAAAAATTATGAATTTTCAAAAATTTCGTACATATTTCACTTAATTAATTCAAAATAAATAAATGGATTCGCAAGAAGATAAAATTATACTTCCTCCATTCAACTCCATTTTACCATTTTCATTCTTATACACTATTCATAAGTAAGCATTCGATTTCAATTTTCTCATAATACATACGTGAAAATATATTCATGTGGAGTCTTGTTTGATTCGTCTTTACGAGTACATTAAAAATATTTAACTTTTATAATTTTTGCAAATACGTAGCTAACGATATTTAGCGCCTAAAATACGCGTTGACAAACGTGAAAAAGGAAAGCGGTAGAGTGAGGTTGAATGGAATTAGTAGTTGCTGTGAAGGGTGTCCGGTATCTAGAAACTAAAGAGAGGTGGGGACAAGGGAGCAACACGTGTTTGTAATGCCACCGTCGTTTGACTCTAGCCGACGCACACCATTTCTCACGTGACAGACGCTCTAATTTGCTGCCAATTTCCATTTTGGTTGCTCTTATTCATTTTTGTTTCTCTTCCAACTCATTTCATATTTGGATTTCCGTACAATTCCTTTATCGCATCTTTGGAAATATAGAATTAAAATTATAATTGACATATTTTAAGTGTTTGAAAATGTGTGAAATTTAGAATTGGAATTTGGCTCAGATCCTTTCAGTTCCAACCTACTTAAAATTTGAGATTTTTAAATTTCTACCATATAGTAGTCATTTCAATTCCATCACTATTTACGATTTTTTTTTATGCAAATTTCAACAAAATAATTTTATTTATGATCTTTTTTCCGACCGCAGATATTTTTCGACACAATATTTATTTTTTTCAAATAAAAAAAATTCAATGACCTCGACCCATATTCGTCCCGCCCAATTCCAATTCCAATTCCATGGGTTTCCCAAACGAACTTTTGGAATTGAATTCAAACATTTTGATTTCTACAATTGAATTCATGAAAATGAATTCATTTCTATGTTTTCAAACACTACCTTAGTTATATGTAAGGCTCAACATGAGCCGATTTGAGCTCGAGCTCGGGCTGACTCAGATGGCTCAAAATTTTTAGCTTGAGCTCGGAGTTCAAGTTGTCGAGCTTAAAAAATTCAAGCTCGAGCTCGACTCGAGTTCATATCGATCTCGTTTTGTCATTATATTATTTCATTTTCTTACTTTTTGAATTTAACTAAATATAAATATTTTAATTAAACAAATATGATTATACAATGTTAAAAATATTATATTATAATAGTTATAAATGCATAAATAGTCTATGACTTGAAATAAAATTAATATTTTAGTATAAAAGTTTTAAAAAAAATATATAAACGATGTCAAACGAGCTTCCGAACCGAGCCTTACTGAGCTCAGATGTTCGTATTTAGCCAAGCTCGGCTCGAGCAAAAGCTACGCCGACCTTTGACCGAGCCGATTACGATGGCTCAACGAGCTGCCTCAAATCATTTACATATTGCATATTTCCATATCACTCATTAATCATATTCTTTTCTAGGCAAATTACGACTAATCGATCGATCGATCACAATTAAACTGGATTATAAAAGATGTAATAGACCTCCATTTCTTTCTAAGAAATAATGGAGATGATTTTTACTGGTCCATCTAAGCAACAATTCTAGTAACTTAATCATTGGGAGAGTTTGTAGCTTATACCTGTTATAGCTTACAAAGCTGGTCTGGAAAGTTAAACTAGTAGTGTTGTTGCTTACATAGGAGATACGGTAATAAATACGAGTCGAAGCTGAGATTTGCTAGTTTAGTGGGTAAAGTGATGAAAGTTGGTACTCGTAAACAGAGTTCAAACCCCGTCAACAACATATTTGTTCTAGTGGCTTCATTTACACCAAAAATAATAATTAATAGAGTATGAATGAATTATATAGAAACTCGATATTATCTGATGGGATATCTCTTTTGTCTTTAATTTGTACAATTGATTGGGAAAAAAATATATGACTCATTCCAAAATTTGAAACACAAAAATGACAAGAGTTTTAGAACAAAAATGAAGATAGAAAAATATTATAACGTGCCATTTTGACATGATCATGCACCTCAATCCATGCATCGATTCAAAAGTACTCGTAGTATGTAGCCATGTAGGGTACATATATATTTCAAGTAATGTTATGAGGAGGTCTTGTTTAAGACGGATTATTCGCCTTAAATTGTAAAATAACTTAAATATTATGACATGTGGATAACAAAGTTAAAAAAAATTGGCATTTTTTTGGCAATTTGCCATATAATTTGATATGTATTTAAACCGTTTTTAGTTTAAGACAGGTAATCTGATTTTAAATGAGAATTTGAGTATCACTTGAGTCTTAAGTAATGATGATGAAATGCATACGAATTCAATAATTCAAATTGGCATATGTAAACCGACGACCAATTCAAAAGTACAACTAATAAAGTTAGATAAGGATATGTGGAAATTGTCAAATGTAAACTTTTTGTTAGTTGTAGTCCCAATAACTCTTTATTTCGTTGATGTCAAATTAGCTTTTATCGTCAAAAAGTTTGGTCAAGCTCACTTGCATGAATTCTATGTAAAAACCTTAGTAAATTTAATCTATGTACTTTGATTAAAATCTTCTAGACTACTCATACAAATATTAGTAGGGTTCTAGGGTTTGATCGCCTCGAACTTATAGGTGTTACTTAGATTGAAATCTCTCGGTGACTGATTTTGAAATAAAAAACTAGGGATTAAGATATGAAGCCTTTCGTGTGAACAATAATTACAGAACTAAAGATGGTCGAGTAATCATTTCTTTACTTAAATATATATGCATGCATGGACTTATATGATCAGTAGCAGTCTCCTCTCTAAGGTTCTCGATGATAACAACTATTCCTAGTTCTATATTATCACCGAGAAAGGTCTAACTAGTTTCCGTAAGTCATAACTAAAATAGTAGTCGGTAAATACTAATGCATAACATAATAGGGCTTCATTGATATAAAGCATAATAAGTAATCTTGAAAGCTAGTATCCCAAGGTATATATATATATATATGGCATACTATAATTAGAATTGAACTCCGTAATTGAAACATTTCTAGTGTTTGGGAATTCCTAAAATTTGGAATTGGAATTAGACTCAATTCCTTACCAATTTCAACCTATTTAAAATTTGAGCCTCTCAAATTCCTACCATATAGTAGTCATTTCAAATCCATCACTATTTACGTTTTAAATGCAAATTTCATCGCAATATTTTTATATATAATATTTTTTCGGATCGCAAATATATTTCATGACAATAATTTTTTAAAAAAAATAAAAATTGAATGACCTCGACCCATTTCCAATTCCAATTCCAATTCTATGGGTTTCCCAAACGAACTTTTGGAATTGGATTTGGAATTGAATTCAAACATTTGGATTTCTACAATTAAAATCTTGAAAATGAAATCAATTTCGCGTTTCCAAACACTACCTTATGTATTTCCTAATGTTAGTATATCATAAATTTCGAGATATTCTCGAGATATATATGTAATTAATAAATTAAAATGAGATAACAAAGTAATAATAGAAGAATCTAAAGCAAGGGAATAATGTTGTAGGCTAATTAGTTTTCCCATGCAAACTAATTAAAAGCATTAATATGAAGTAAAGCATGTATGAAAGCGCAAGGTATGGTATCCTGGAAAGATGAACATTTATAAACTATAGCAGTCTTGAAAATTACATAAAATAATCCCTACACTTGTTCATAAAGTGGAGACCAACCACCACCATCACCATGTTATAAACAACAACTACTATATCGTTATCAATTCATATTTAGTTTAATCACAAATTCTCGCTTATGACGAACAATATCCGTCACACACAAGCTTATAGCGAACTAAACAAAACCCACATAGACAGATAAAGATAAATGATTTAATTTGTGACTTATTAGACACTTTATTTTAGTCTTATTTATCCATGTTGGTGATATTTAACACGTCACAAAGAACACCGAAGGCTTCCTATAGTTTTAATAAAGTTAAACATTTGCATTTTTCATTAAAAAATTAGATTATGTAATAAGGTAATGTGATATCCAACTACTTCGGTGTTAAGAATAAGGGAGGTCAATAAAACGCAGGTCATATTGCACTTGCTTCACTTGAGACTGTCGAGTGTCAACAGGATATATGAGAAATTATTTTTTAGATGATGAAGCTTTGTATTGAGAAATATAGTGGTGGAGCTACGGAGGCGCTATTAGGCGGTGCTAGTTCCGTTATTAGTGCACGCATTTTAAAAAAATTCCCTTAAAATTTCAATATTACGTTATGGTATTACTTGTTCGGCTTCACTGAAAACTTTTGTCCTCATTAACTTTACGTTCTCGCTCTGCCACTTAAAACACTATCTTCATTATCAAGATAAGCAGAGATAGAATTTACGTGGCACTTGCTTCATATTCATCGTCTCACAAGACATTAATGTAAGGTCACAAATACGAATTTCCGTTTTTTTTTTTTTGCAATTAAGTGGCTAGTTAAATAGTTCACTTAGTTGTCACAGTTCATATATAGGATTATTATTATACATCCAGTTGTATATAAGCATGGTACAACCAAGGTATAAGAATCCGAGCTTATGTGTATTTTTTCTGAGCTAATGCAAAGTTCATATTTGTAATGTGTAAATGGATGAGATCAGATACTTTCTAATAAAGCTCATATTCTTTAACATAAAGCTCGGATACTTTATTACAAAGCTCAGATTCTACACCGTACAACCGGTACAACTGGTTGTATAGTCCATGAATTGTTGTCAGTTGGTCTTAGTTAAGACCTTAACACAAGATGTCTCACATTACTCCATTTATTCTTGTTTTATTGAAATCGGTTGTACGAGAGTACCGTCTTAACTTAAGACGGTTATAAAATAGTTAGCTTTGGTTTGTTTTTATAGATAGTGTGCGTATGTAAAACTTTCATCGACTACGAGATTGGTTGTTGTAACATGGCTTCGGTTATTTTTGTATAAGAACTAGTTTTAAACCGTGCAGAAAATGCACAGGTCGTAATAATTAAATGTTCAATGCAATACATAACAACATATAATCTCGACATATTTATTCCATATGAAATGTTCAATGCAGTAACTGATTTTATCAACCATGTAAAATATTTAAATGTATTTTGGTTATTTTTATTTTATGTTTTTTGTAATATAGATATAGAGAATAAATGTTTATATTTATTATGTTATATTATCAAGCAAAAAATATATAGTTCATATTGTAAATTTTTGGTTATTTTGTATATTGATGGTAAATGTTGTTTTAAAGAAATTAAATCAACATCAAACTCATGTTCTTTTGGCGGGGACCACCTTCTGAATTTTACATATTTTTTTTCCGAAAATCAAGAGCCAATAGGAATTCTCCAAATGACTTGGCTTTTATACTATGTAGATACCTTCGAACACCTTCGCGTTAACTATTACTCCCTCCATCCCAGGGAATAGTTTACACTTACTTTAATTTGTGAGGGGAAAATAAAACAAGTGTAAACTATTGACTGAGACAGGGAGTAAAACATTAATAACTCGATTGCGTCTCTTGGAGAGTATCTTAAGGTTAACTTGAGAAAAACAATAAAATAAAAAAACACATGCAGGTCGTGCTCATGAGACATTGACGAAAGAAGCAGCAAGGTGTGGATTTGATTCTATTGACTCTAATGTCAAAGTTTCCAATAATTATCATATGCCATCTACTCCACTACACTAACAAGTAACAACACATGACGTTACGACTACGTCACAAGCTTAGCAATATTTAAGACAAGACCGGAAAGAGAAGGTTCTTAGCAAAACTCGTTTGCTAATACCAAGTGAACAAAGGAGCGTCGATGAGAAAATGGCTGTCAACAATATGAAAACGACCATGTAACTAGAACAGCCGCTTAAAAATATTAGAACAGTCGATACTAATCTATATGGTATATTACATGCAAGTATTTTCTATGTCTAAGTGATCTCCTTCTATGAGACAGTATGTATACCTACACTACTACGCATTCGCTTCTGCTTTTGAAGGCGATACATGTATGTCTACACTACAAAAATTATGATGACGGTTTATGAATAAATGAAGAGAAGGTTAACCTACTAGAAGATAGCGAGCTAAAGGCTAATTACTTTACGCTTGCTGCTCAAAGATGACCGTGCATAAGATCTGCCAAAGTAATCTTTCCACAATTCCCGGTATCAAGCTGATCAAATTTCTGGCAAATTAAAAGAATGTCTTTGTCTGATACCTTTCCCATCTCCTTCAGTTTGTATATCACGTACTCTGATTTACTGCATATAGAAAACCCAAGTTAGTACTCAGACTTGCGTACATATGTCTGGCCTCGGTCACAAGATAATACAAGCGTCAGATTTGCTGCAACTCAATTTTTAAGACACGGTGACTCTGTCCTAAAATGAGCACAAGGCATAGGAACATAAGTTGTGTATTAAGTGTTTTACAATAAAATATACAAAAGTTTGAAAAATAAGATTGCATTAAACATTTGAACATCATACAACACTTCTGTTCTGTTGTTCTTCCTTTATAAAAGTGTAGGAGCGTTAGAAGTCGGGTATGGATTTCATACAAAATCCTCGAGTGTTTCTTCGAATACAGGATGGTAACCAACTAACCACCTCAAAAGTGAAAATCCAAAGTAACATAAGTTGACAAGTGGTCGGAGAACAGGTATCAGAAAACTATGTTGGCTTTAAACTGGATTTATAGAAACTTGCAGAGTGGTGTATGCAAAGATTAGGCCATCGCGCAACTCAATTGAAGTAAGTGTAACAAAGAAACACAACTACGCCACAACTGCCTCCAGAAACACAGAAGAAAAGAAGAAATACTGAAAACTTTGTCAAATCAAAACCCTCAGGAGCCTGCCCAATAAGCACAGAATTTTCCCTCAAAAAATTTACCACAATTTCTTGTCTAAGACGAGACATATTTGTTTTACAATTAAAATGAGTCAAATAGATATCATTTGATAAGATTATTTGTCTAGGGACTAGCAAGAGTTCGTCTCCACTATCATTATCTGGTAGTATTTGAGTCCGTTTTAGGAGTAAAACAAATGCCTCCGTCCTAGGTAAGACTAACCGATATTATAAGCACATGATCATATCTAAAGCTTCAGGAGGGAAGCTCATAATCCTCTCCGAAAAATCTTTATCAATCAAACTTTAATTAGCCAGAATTTGAAAGCTTTCAAAAAACTTAAAATGTGACGATTTTCTTGCATAGTTTGCAGGTATATCAAACGGCCAAAAGCATGCACAGCCTACAGCCTACCCTCCAAATTCTTCAAAGCGGTAAGCGACACATTTTGTGCGTGTGCGTGTGTGGGGGGGCTAACTTCTTGCTGATAAGCTTCCTCAACCAAATGCACGAAAAACAGAAACAGTGATGCTCTGCTCGCGAATCTAGGAAAAAAATTGACGATTAGGCTCCCACCACTTTCGCTGGCATACACGAAGCACTCAGGATTCATTTGAATTGAGGGTAATGTTACGAGGTTATGACCATCAAAATAAAGGAGAAAATGGGGGAAGTAAAGGTGGTGAAAAGAAGGAGGGATAGAAGGAGATCTGGAGGATGAACGGTGGAAGAACTATTATTACACTCACTTGAGAGCAATGCCCGACTCTTGCATCTCTATCAAATGGCGTAACCAGTAAACAGCAAGTCAGAAACTATTACCCTCTCTTCATGTCTTTCCTATATCCACCACGGCACCAACCCCATTATTACCTCCTACTTTTATTTGTCACTCCATAGTGGCATTACACCCAATCCAAATGACTCCTCAAGAGTAAAGAGATATCCGGCATACACTTACTTTAAAGTAGTATCAATCAGACATACAATTTGTTTTTTTTCCGAGGTTCAATTCCCTATACGCACAAGATCTGTAAACATGTTCTCATCACATGCAACTTTATGGAAAAAAACTAATAAAGTAACTATTGGTTAATAAAATGGGTTTGACTAACAAGTACGTACGCCCTATAAAATAATAAAGCTATACTTTTCTCCCTCTTGTTTCCCCTCAAAAAATGAAGAAGAAACAAATTTCAACTCGTAAGCACACATGGCCCATGGGTAGAGGTTAAGAACATGGGGGTGAAAGCAGTGGCGTTTCTAGGATCCCCGTAATGGGGGTTCGAGTTTACATGAATTTTTTTTTTTACCCAAAAGAAGTTAAAAACCACCATTTTACTACTATTAAATATACTACTTGATATTTAGGCATGTTAACAATAAAAAATTCATCAATAGAAAAACAAATCAAGGAACCCCAGAATTTAGCTTTTGAAAGGTCTATCTTTTAGCAAAATTACTCAAAAAATTGTAAGTAAGAGGGCTTGAACCCGGAACCCTTTCAATAAAATGTAAAAGCTTTCCCACTATGACAGTTATATCTTAATGATTCATATTATTCTTACTTGTATATATTTCTTTTCTGGCATCGGTGGAGGTTCAATGGAACCCCATGAACCCCCACTAGAAACACCTCTAGGTGAAAGAAGCAGTCATGAAAATAGTCCCAGAAATCACCAAAAGCAATTTAAGCCCAATGCAAATGAACCTCAATCAAGCTAAATAACTAATAGGGCTACCATTGCCAACACAGTTTCATCAAGCGCCTACTTCCTTCAGTCTATAGCTAGGGCTTGAGCAGTTAAGCTATACGACTTTGATTGCACCTTATACTATAAAACTGGAACTCCATGCCCTCGATCGTGCCTTGGTCTTAATCTCAACCAAAAGGAAATGGGCCTAGCGTTAATTTACGGGAGTCTCGGAATCTTAAGACAGAATTGGATGAGTTGAAAGCTTAAAGAGCTGTACAAGAGAATCGGGTGAGACAATGACCCTTCCTCAAGGCAAAGGAAATATAACCTACTACCTAGAAGAATGGTCACTGACGGACTGATATCAAGGCCATAACCAGTTGATGAACAATAACAGTCAGCTTCCTGGATGATTATCATTAGTTTCAGTTCTACACTTCTTACTTTTTTTCAATAACTCATCAAAGTATAGATCTATTAAGCACCAATAACATTTTCAACCTCAGCTTACTTTAATACAGAAGAGGTTATTTTCCATTTTTAATTAATTCAAGACCATCTGTGCGAGTTTTACTGTTTACAACTTTGTAAATATTTCTTACAGAAATATTTGTCATCTATTGATTGGAGGTTCACCAATATGTCATAATATAGCTACAAAGAACATTTTGATGCAACGCCGTTCGTACCCACGACAGGATTACCACATTCACAGCTTTACGCTTTAACAACTAAGCTACCTGACATTATAGGAGCTCAATGTAATGCGTTAACCAAACAAAGAAAACAACATGGCAATATAATTAAAGCGTATCAAATGGCCTAAGATAGGCTCTGGGTCTTTCACAACAACAGAAGAACTAGCATACAGCAATAATTTTGAAGAATCAACAGGCAACCAAAGCGAATACAAACATAAAAATGGCTATATAATTAAAGCGTATGAACGAATCCTTACCTCACAAAACCATTATTATCAATATCAGCGGCAAGGAACTGTGACACAGTCAAATCCTGACCAAGCACCCATTTCGCCAACCTCCTATTCCGCTTGTCAACTCTAGCTTCAGCCAAGTAAAGAAAAGCCCTAGCAACAGCGAGTGTAGATACTAGCAACCAAATTGATGCAAAGATACGTCCATTCATAGATGTGAATGCTCTATCACCATACCCCACAGTAGTAACTGACATAACCGAGAGATAAAATGCATCCACCCAACCAAGGTTCTCCATGAAATGCATAACGCCAACCCCTACACCAATACACAAAACCACCACCCCTAACGCCAACCCGACCTTCATTCTAATCCTCATCCTTCCCTTCTTCACATCAATAATCACCGACTTAGCCTGTTTTCCAGCTTTAACTGTCCTAAGTAAGTGATTCTCTTGCAAGTCCAGCACATAACTAACCATCCCACTAAGTAGAATATCAATAAATCCAAATCCAACCAAGACGAACAAAATGGAGAACACCTTAGTAACGGTCGAATTCGGTGTAATATCTCCGTAACCAATAGTGCACATAGTCACAATGCAGAAATACAAAGCATCAACAACAGGATGGGTTTCCCTCACAGTAAAGTTATGCCTATTAAACCAATAGATAAGAATCCCAAACGACAAATAAACCAAAAGCAACAAAAACGCCTGCCTAATTATCGCTTTCGAAGTAGGTTCAGGCTTGTCCAAACCCTTCTTAAAAGCAACATCATTAATCACAGCCATAGCAGGCGCAGTTCTGGACCTGTGTAAATTTGTTTTCCTCCATTTATAATTCGGATCAACCAACCACTGCTGTTGATGCTCTGACTGAGGTTGCTCCACAATAAACGGCACACCACTACTCCCATCATCGTAAACACTAAAATTACAGTTCTGAACACTATAACCACAACTCTGAGCATTATGAAAGGGTGACGAGGGTAGTTTCGGAGACGAAGTAGAAAGGGAAAGGGCATCCAAAAGATTACTCGACGACGAAGGATGGTGTTCCACTGGCCCGAAAATAAGCCGGTCTTTGTACGCAGCAGAAGGGGTTAATGAAACCGAAATCTCTTCATTTTCAGGAAGTGCAGATAAAGTTAAAGGTGGTGGTGGGGTTACTTGAAGATGTTGGTTTCTTAATAATGGCAAAAGTGGTTCTTTTTCCATCTAAATAATTCATCAAAGTATCAAATTACTATTAGCAATGATTTTAATGGGGTTTCAAGTTTGGCGCCATTAAAATGAGTTTCTTCAAGCTTTTCCCACTTCAAAAGAAACGTTTTTTCCCTGTAAAATGCATCAAACTAAGAGAATCAACAACAATTAATTAATTAATTTACAAAGGCACTGGTGGAGCTAGGGGAGAATAAAAATTCCGAACTTTTTCCGAGTCTATGTGAACTATTATCCATTCAATTTTTCGCCCCACCAAGTTCAAATCCGGACTCGGCCACCGTACAAACCCATGTGAATAATCATTTTTTGAAACATGCAAACATGTAAAAAAAAACACAACAAAATCATACCTTTGAATCAATTTGCCCTAGCAGAAACGCTTCGAAACAACGATTGATTGATTGATTTAACTGAAACGAAATTCGAGAAATAACCCATTAAATTAAACCTCAAAAACAAGCAAAATATGAAAAAAAAATCACAAAAATTCACAGAAAAAAAAAAAAAAAAAAAAAAAAAAAAAAAAAAAAAAAAACAATGATTACCTTTTAAAGGCGGGATTTTAACCAAAATAAACGATTTTTTTTTTGTTTTTGTCACAAACCCATGAACAAGATAACCAAGAGTTGCATTAACAAGATGAAATTAGATTAAAGTAAATAAATGAAGAAATGGGTGATTAAAATGCGGCTAAAAAGGAGTGAAATGGAAACAGAATCAGGGGGAATCAATTAATAAAGGTAATAAATATCAAAAAAATAAAATTAATTAATTATAATGAAGCGGTGTACTTGGGAAATGGTGAAATTAAATTTATGGGGTATGAATGAAATAAATGCACAGAAAAAGATATGGATTAAAGTAGAAAAAAAAGAAAGAAATAATTGAGAAAAAAGGAAAGGTGTAAGAGAAGAAAGGAGGTTGGAAATGAGGAAAAAGGGTGATGAAGGGTGATGAATGAATGAATGAATGATTGAATGGTGGTTACTGATATAAGTGTGACATTGTTATTGTTTATACAGTTTTTTTTGGGTTTCAATGTTGTGATTACTGATTATTACTGGTCAGTGTCATTGGTTCAGCCGTTCAGGTTCAGTTTCATCAGTGTTTTGTCATGGTGCAGACAAAATTTACATGTGACTTGAGGCATTTGTTATGTCATCCACCATTACAGATTCTTTGTTCCGTATCCGTCTCCATTAAATCGGGTTAAATAATAATACCGAGTACTTCACTTGATTAGATGAGATGAATCTTTTTATAGTCCTTGTAGATTTTGTAAACGAGTTAACCGGTTCGGGCCCAGTTTAGGCCAAGTTAATTTCGTGTTTACAAGAGTTCGAATTAGGTCGAATCTGATGGGATTTTATCGAGTTCGAGTCATTATCGGGTAAAGTATTATCATGTTATTTATGGTTAATAACAGATTGTGTAACAATAAACATTCAAGTCGAGTTACATTCGATTGGGTCAATTCAATTCCAGATCAAGCTTGAGCATATTTGGGGTGATCCCTTTTCCTTACCCCTTCATTCTCTTTCCCTTTCCCGTACAAAACGCCCCCTAAATTCTTTTTGTTATCATACTATCAGTTAATGATGGGCGGAATTGACCACCCACACTAGAGAAATGGGTAAAAAAACAGGCATTTGAAGAATTTTTTTTAAAAAGCCCCGAGACCTCCAACAATAAGGATCAGGCCCGTGGCCAGAGCTACAGAGAATGGGCCAAGAAAGGGGCCGGCTGCAGGTGATCCGACTGATTAAGGATAAAAGGCAAGTATTTAGTGCCGTGGGTGGCGGAGAACAATGAGAGAAAATGTGGGTGTCATACGGTACTTTGTACAAGCGTAACTTAAGGTACAATTATACAAGTCATGACATGCAACGCAAGAGTCTACGAGGAATTATTGCCCAGATAATGTATATAAATAAACACTTGCTAGCATCATCGTAGAGTATTACCGGCTCACTGGAAACGGATTTACCCAACATCACACACGCAACATCACACTTCCGTTGAATTGTGAGAACATATATTTAAATAACGAAGGGTCAAATAAAGATCACAACGCGACATTATGCACACAAGTGGGAGTAAAATTTTATACAAGACAGCCGATGTGTCTAACAAAATAAGATTGGGACTCAAATTTCAACCAAAAAACTTTTGTTTCAACAAAATAAGTTTACATGTCACATTCGTTGATGATAAACTGATCATTACCATACGATAAAACTCAAATGAGAAAAGCTGGTTGCTAAATTGGCTACTTGTCG
This sequence comes from Silene noctiflora, assembly GCA_009801015.1. NCBI lineage: Eukaryota > Viridiplantae > Streptophyta > Magnoliopsida > Caryophyllales > Caryophyllaceae > Silene > Silene noctiflora. The sequence continues at coordinate 153,634 of VHZZ01000944.1, forward strand.
CAAGAGTTCCAAATATAATGTAGAAACTTGAAATGTAACCAATATTCTACACATTAAAACTTCATCTACCCTAAACCTTGATCGCATACTTCCTCATGGGAAAGTACAATTCCTTTTTCTTCTCCCTCTCGGTCTTCAATGACGCCTGGCGAGATTAATAAACAGATTAAGTTGGCTATGATTCCATTATGTAGAACAAAAACACTTGACCACATGAAATGAAAATTGTAAATAAATGGTGTTAAGCAATTGAAAATAAAGCAGTACTCATATAAATTGGGGACACTAAGGGGAGGGCATAATTATTATCCTCTAAATCCATGAGAACAAAAGCAAATTCGTGACTACAACTCCACAATCTCGTTCTAAAAACAAACCAAAAAATATCAATTACCAAAACCCTACACGTGGGCTAGCATAAAGTATGTCATGCTAATACCATGAGGCCATTTCAATACGTGAAATTTGTATAAACAAAGCATGGCCAAAGAAACTTGTATAAACAAAAGAACTCAACACAATCTCTCTAACCAATAAACACATTTCAGACAACAAATTTTCATGCTAACTCGGGCATAACATTTAGCAAGGCCAAAAAAACTTGTATTATTGGGTGCGAAACGCTCATACACATGGGTTAGTCAAGAGTCTGTCATAGCAATACCATTAAGGTATTTCAATACAATGAATTTTGTATAATCACGGCCACATTGCGCACCCTAAAATAGATAAATCTCTAACCAATATACACATGTTAGGCAATACACAAAAAAAAAAATATAAAGAAGCAAATAACTTCACAGCTTGAAGATTGGACACCACGGATAATGTCGTGTGTCTGTCAAGCCAAGCCAAATAAACTTGTATTTTTGGTGCGAAACGCTCATACACATGGGTCAGTCAAGAGTCTGTCATACCAATACCATGAAGGCATTTCAATACAATGAATTTTGTATAATCACAGCCACATTGCACCATAAAATAAATAAATCTCAACCCAATCTACACATGTTAGGCAATACACAAAAAAAAAAAATATAAACAAGCAAATAACTTTGCAGCTTGGAAATTGGACCCCACAATAGAAGTGAAGTGTCCGTCAAGCACAGCCAAAGAAACTTGTATTTTTGGGTGCAAAACGCTCATACACATGGGTTAGTCAAGAGTCTGTCATACCAATACCATGAAGGCATTTCAATACAAAATATGTATATAATCACAGCCACATTTGCACCATAAAATACACACAATCTCTAAACAATCAACAAATGTCGAGCAATACACATAAAACCCCAAAAAAGCACACGCCAACTTCGCAACTTGAAAATTGAACACCGGAAAAATAAAGTAAAGAGGTAAGTCTCCAAGAAAGATAATAAAGCTTCTTAACATCGATTTTTCAAAAATTTAATGAGAAAAAATACCGAAAACAACTCAGTTAAAACAAGATTATTTTCATTGGCAGCAATAGGCTCATATTCTATGGGTGTATAGGAGTCTGTCATACTAATACCATGAAGATATTTCAGTACGAGGAATTTTGTATGATCATAGCCAATTTGCATCTCACTTTAAGGTTCACTTGGCAAACCACACTTATATTAGAGCATGAACTTCATTGCCATAAAAATGACCAACTTTAGCACAAAGAAAAGAAAGAGTGCAATAGGCTCATATTCTATGGGTGTATAGGAGTCTGTCATACTAATACCATGAAGATATTTTCAGTACGAGGAATTTTGTATAATCATAGCCATTTTGCATCTCACTTAAATTTTCACTTTGTAAACAACCACACTTATGTTAGGTCATGAAATTCATTCCCAATAAATGACCAACATGAACAAGTACCGATGAAAAATACTGAGCAGAATAAATCAGTCCACGAAACCTTCAAAATAAAGCAAAAATTTAAAATCTAATACCAAAAAAAATTCAGCAGAAAGAAAAAACAAAAAAAAGGGAGTGCAATAGGCTCATATTCTATGGGTGTATAAGTAGTCTGTCATACTAATACCATGATGGCATTTCAGTACAAGATTTTGTACAATCACAGCCACTTTGCACTCTAATTTAAATCGAAATACTTCCAACACATAAAGACACACGGGGCATATTCACTACTCAAAAGTTGAAAATCCACAAACTTAAAATTAATATTCTAAGAGTAATATTCAAAGAAATAGATGTAATTAAAACATCTACCCTACAACACAAATGTAAACCAAGGTTCAAATGAAAATGCAGATAAATCAAGAAAAAAGGGGCATAAAAGATAATAAAAATAATGACCTGGTGCTTTGTGAGACGACGGCGAATGGCACGGGTTTTCTTGGGACGGAGGTCAAGGGGCAAATACTTCTTGTTCTTATAAGCCTCCCTCAATGCCGCCTTCTGCTTTTGAGATATCACTGTCAAGACTTGTGCAATCCCCAATCTTACCACCTTACTGTAAATAAGCAAAAAAATCATATAGTAAAATTAAGGTTATTCTTAAACAGCAAACATTCAAAAATCCAAGTTATTGAAATTATATGAACTCAAAATGTATAAACTAATCAAAAACCCAATGTGAAAAAATTAAAAGAATCCCTGACTGGAGAACATTCCATAATAACCATTATCGGCACTACAATGAATGGAATCATATCAACTAACTACAAAACCATATAAAATTACACTAAACCCTAACTGAAACACGTTTACTAATTAGCATTATGACATCATCATCACTTGTTCAAAAAACCCAAATCCTAAGCCTATTAATAAACATTCACTAATCAGCATTATTGTCCATATAACGAGTACCATACAACACAATCAGACTAAACCCCAAACGAAACATCATACTAATCATCATTACCGTATGAATCATCATCCTAAACTACAACATCTTACTAATCTCATTATTATAGTATCAAACTAAACCCTAAACCAAAAAACACGGTACTAATGTATTAATTATTATACCAAACCAAAACATCTTGCTATTTCCAATTATGATACAATAAAATTAAACCCTAAACAAAACACGTCTTACTCATCCTCACTACCGGGATTTTTCATCATTGACATACAATTAAACTAAACCTTAACCCAAAAACACCTCAGTAATCCTCAATACCGTGATTAATCATCAAAATGATACAATTAGCTAAACCCTGAACCAGAAACATCTTACTAAACACCATTATCGAGATTCATCATAACGATACGATCAATCTAAACTCTAAAACAAAAGCATCTTACAAAGCACCTTTATCGTGATTAAACACGATTATCACACAATTAAACTAAATCCTAATCCAAAAAACATCGTTCTAAACGTCATTCTCATGGAATAATATCACAAGTAAACCCCAAACCAAAAAACATCTAACTAACCAAATCATCTAAATAAATAATCAATAATCTACAATTAAACTAAACCCTAAACTAAAAAATACTTACCCTAAACCAAAAAAACATCTTACTTATCATTAATATCGTGATTAATAATAAAAATGATATAATTAAACAAACCCTAAACCAAAAACATCTCAGTCATCATCATAATAATTGGGATTAACAGTACAATTAAGCAAGGAATCGAGCAATTACATCTTGGAAAGCTTGTTAGGAGCACCACCAGTAACCTTAGCAACACGAAGAAGAGCTAACTCCGCCTTGAGATCCTTGAGTTGCGCTAATAAATCAGGCTTTGATTTATCCCTAAGTTCATGGACCTTGATTCTTGCTGCACATTATTAAATCAAATTAGGGATGAACATGTTGAAGATTCAATTGCCCAGAAATTAGAAGAAAGAAGAATTTAATTACCCATTTTTGGTTGCGGCGGAGGTGAGAGAAGTGGAAACCCTAGAAATGAATGAGACTTACCTCAGTGAGAGAGAATTTGAGGGTGGAATAGGGTTTATATTTATAGATTAGGGTTTTAATTTGGGCTTTTCTGCATTTTGAGTCCACTAGGTAATTGGAGTTGTGTTTTTAGGTCACGTCTCATGCTTCTCTGCTTCGTTTTATTAGGACTAAACCCACTAAAATTGACCCGATTTAAGTTAATCGATTCAGAAATTTTTTTAAGTCATACCTATACGTGAGGCTTTAAAAAAACAAATTGTTTTCTCATTTTATTTTTAATGAGTGCCGGGGGTATCATTTTGTGTATTGTTTTACAAGAGGCTTTAAAAAACAAACACTGATTTTTCATTTTATTTGCTTTTCTATCTAAATAAAAAATTTCATGGACTATTTTACAAATAAAAGTTTATATATACAGATAAATACGACTGAATAAAAAAAATGTTTATTTTTCAATTGTTAACGATAAGGTGTAAGTGTGTGATACGATTGAGGTCTTGGCTAGTGCTAGTCATGATTCGATGGACAACGGTCTTATGTTGGCAATAGGGGTCGATGTTTCGTCAAGTCTGATGGTACGGTTCGTTAGCATGGTCTCATGCGTTGAGTACGTCTAAGTGCATGGCTTCTACATACAAGACTCTTAAGTTTCACTTTATTTGGTCAATAAAGGGGATTATTGCCCTATTTAGTTAGTTAGCCGTTTATTACCATTCATTTGGATGCTTATTACTACGTTTATTAGGGCCTTAATTGTTAGAATTGATGGCCATAATTTACTAGTTTAATGTAGTCATTAAGAGTCTTTTATTTGTTTTGAACGGTTGTCTTCTTGAGACTATTTATAGTTTTAAAGATTGTAGTTTGACGATCATAATCAAACAAAATTGCTTGTTAGCACAAATTCTGTTATTATTYGAATGCGTTTGAATTTTAACTCGATCGTTCACAATAGGTCTTGAGTCCGTTCACCGTTGTCGAATTATAGGTCTAATCTATACAATATAATAAAACAACAACCAAAATAAGTTTTTTTTCCCCCAACATCTCTATTTCATTAAAAATAATTTTTAGGATCCTTTAAAAATAGGCCCACTAACTAAATAGCCCAATACATATAATTTCTTTTATGTTGCTAACTATGAGATTTTTTTTTTT
>VHZZ01000946.1:108822-119818 GCA_009801015.1 Silene noctiflora
AAAATGAGGTAAATACTAGGTAGTTTTTCACAAAAAACTCTTTATTTATTAGAGTGGTTGTAACATTGTTGGCAACATGGCTTTGTGTTTTATGGATGACTTCCATATTAGACTAGATAAATGTAACCCTAGTATGTGAAAACATAAAACCTTGCAAAGGCTGTGATGACAAAAACATTTTTCGGTACTGAAGTTATTGTATGATCAATTAGAGTATTTGATGCCTCGACATATGTATACTTCCATGATGACAGAATTTATGCGTGTCTGAGCCTCTAACTTCATAATGCATTTCCCAACTCAAATTAGATTTCACATTATAAATGTTCTGTTCCTGGTTTATGGCTTTAAGGTACATCAAATTATATTTTAATTCTTGAATTATTTGTTCTAGTTTCCTGTCTTTGTTGTAAACTTGGTATGATGATTGCTACTTGCTTGGAATAGTTTGCGTTCTCGTGAATAGATGATGATAATTCACCGTATTCGTTAAGCTATTTTTTTGGTTAGCTCATTATTTTGCGTGTTGCAATGTTACGCAGTACTATAAGATGACACGCAGTCGGAAGATGCTTTATGTAGCTTTAACACTGATGTATTATATGTACTGAAATATCCGATATAAAATTAGATACATCAGTTTGTTAGCGTGAGCCTTTCGATTGTATGGACTTGAGGTGATGAGATGATTGTTTTGGATGTTTAGGGCAAATTGGATATGCCCTTGTTCCCATGATTGCTAGGGGAATTATGCTGGGTGCCAACCAGCCTGTGATCCTACACATGCTTGACATTCCTCCTGCTGCTGAGGCATTGAACGGAGTGAAGATGGAGCTTGTGGATGCTGCATTTCCCCTTCTCAAAGGTTGTTGAATTGTTATGTTATTTCCTGAATTCGGGATCAAGCGGAACTTCAATGTGATCCTAGTTTTGGTGTTTTTGTTCAGGTGTTGTTGCTACTACTGATGCTGTTGAGGCCTGCAAAGGCGTAAATGTTGCTGTCATGGTTGGTGGTTTCCCAAGGAAAGAAGGCATGGAGAGGAAGGACGTGATGTCGAAGAATGTTTCCATCTACAAGTCCCAAGCTTCTGCCCTTGAGCAACATGCTGCTCCCAATTGCAAGGTTTGTAGTTGCCTTTGTTCTCCTTAATTGCTAATAGGAGTAATTCTTAAATAATAATATGCGAACATGCTTGTGAGTATCGTATAACATGCTGAGAAAATGAAATGCAAAATCTACTATTCCTTACTTTACATGAAAATGTAGTATTGTTGTGAATTTTAATTGTGAATCTTCTTGATTGTCTGTTCGTTGTGATTTTCACCTATATGTTTTGTGTTTTGTCCTATGCAATTATTTTTCTTTACTCGAGTTAAACAAGATTTTATCAAGTATTGTGTCATTTGATTGCCTATTTCATGCTGCGTTACTCCGACACGGCTGTCAGGCAACGTGTCGCGTGTCGGACACGACACGGTGGCCGACACGACACGTGACACGTGTCTGACACGGCCTTGCCGGAAACGACACTAACACGGCGGTGACGAAAATGGTAGCCGAAAATGAAAAAATGGAACTTACATGGCACGGGGATTACTGTATAGTTCAATGTTAATTCTTCAATGAAAGATCAAGGCCGGCCCTGTCGGCGCCGGAGAGTGTACAGGGGCGATTTTTTGGCCTTGGATTGGTGGATTTAATGACGGAAACTTGACGGAGATTTGGGTTTGGAAGGGCGACGGCGGTGTATTGTTTTAATAAAAACTGAAAAGTTGAAAACAAGTATGACCTAATGGAAGTTAACTAGTCAAGATTTTTTTTATTTTTAATTAATTTTGTTAATAAGTCCTACGACAATTCTTTCATTTCGTATTTGCAAGTTTAAAAACGGTTCAGTCCATTTAAAAACGGTTCAGTCCCAAGGCAATTCTTTAATTTTATGGAAATTTTATGTTTTTTTTAATTATATTTATCTTTATAAAAATGACGTGTAGTGTGGTGTCGTGTCGGTTGGTCAAGACACACCGTTGACTGTGTCGGCGTGTCGGGATAATTCAGAAATTTCGTGTTGGACACGCCGGCGTGTCGGCATGTCGGAGTAACACAGATTTCATGTGTTGACTGTTATTAAAACATCACAACAATTTTTTTTCTTCATGTTACTTTTTAGCTTTTGTGAGATAAAGTATTTTTTTTCTTTGTATAAAAAGACTGTTCTGTAAGAGCATGTATACTAAGAAAAAATGGAGAGCATCTATTGTGCCCCATTTATGTTAATCTCTCATTGGAGAGCAAAAATCAATTCTACAATTACAATAGGAAAGTTCTATTTTTTCTCTCTTAATGTTCTCCATCTCAAATATTGGACCCACTTTTATTTATGTTTACATTTAAAAAAATTGAAAAATAAATTTATCCTCTCACATTTTTGCTTTTGAGGTCCACATAAAATGGAGAACTAGCTCTCCTTTGCTCTTCCCCAAGAGCACCAAGAGAGCTCCTCTCCAATTTCTTTCATGGAGAGCACACAAAAAGCACTTGGAGAGCTCCTATTGTAGGAGGAAAACACATGTTTTGCGCTCTCCAATAATGGGGACCATTTGGAGAGCACATTGGAGAGCACTTGGAGAGCCTCTAGTATACATGCTCTAAGTTTGAATAGCTAGAGTTTGAATTTTAAAATTCGACATAGAAACTTCCTTTGCTGACTAGCCATGGAGGAAATGTCGAGGCAGTCCTACCCAAGCCACGTCCTGTTTGTAACTTCAGTAATGGAAGATAAGATTTATTTTTTATACTTATCCACTGATACATCTTCTTATTACGCATCAACATTAAAAGTTTAAAACCGCTATTGTGGCCCCCTTTATCTCGAAAAATAATTCCTTTGGAGGATAAGAGTCATTTGATTGTTAATTTCAGGTTTTGGGTCCCCTATATCTTGTTACCCATCAACATTAAAGTTTTAAACTGCTATTGCGGCATTGCCTCAGCTTGACCTCTTGCTATCTGTTTTTTCAGGTTTTGGTTGTTGCGAACCCTGCCAACACCAATGCATTGATCCTGAAGGAGTTTGCCCCTTCGATTCCAGAGAAGAATATTACTTGTTTAACAAGGCTGGACCACAACAGAGCTCTTGGTCAAATCTCAGAGAGATTGAATGTTCAAGTATCTGATGTTAAGAATGTTATCATTTGGGGAAACCACTCATCTTCCCAATACCCTGATGTTAACCATGCAACCGTGAACACACAAAGTGGTGCTAAGGCTGTTCGTGAACTTGTAGCAGATGATGCATGGTAAGTGAGACAGATCCAATAATCAGAAATCGTTTTGTAATGTAACACTATATTAAAAGATGCTAATTGTTAAATTTGGTGGATTTGTTTATCTTGAAAGGTTGAACGGAGAGTTCATTTCAACTGTGCAACAACGTGGAGCTGCAATTATCAAGGCAAGGAAGCTCTCCAGTGCACTGTCGGCTGCCAGCTCTGCATGTGACCACATTCGTGATTGGGTGCTTGGGACCCCTGAGGTTGGTGTAAAATCACTATGGCTATAGAGCAGTTATATATGTATATGCTCCTCGTTATTGACCTCCTATTGACTTCTTTGCGGATTATTTTAGCATCATACCCAATTTTTTTTTCTTCTTTGTTTGTTATTTAACACTTTGTTAGTTATCTCCTCTGCATGGTTAACCTTTTATGAACAAAAAAGGAGCAAACTGCACAAAAACTCGTAGTTTTCCGGTGTCCTGGGACCCATAGGCCATATCCCTTAATATAGATCCGTCAATTGTAGATTGGTAGCTTGTATAATATGTGCATTATAAATGGTATTCAGTAGTTACTATCCTTCATGTGACAAAAAGCTTACATTATTTTGTATCGATTCAATTATTTGTTGCAGGGCACTTGGGTGTCTATGGGCGTGTACTCTGATGGATCCTACAACGTTCCGGCTGGAATCATCTACTCCTTCCCAGTGACCTGCAAAAACGGAGAATGGAGCATTGTTCAAGGTAAATAATTGATGAAGTTAGGGTGGTTTACGTTGACAGGAGACACTCTACATGTGAGACCAGCATCAGGAATACCCAAGGATTTTGGTTGGTCTCACATATTAGACAATTTCATACAAGACTCACTCGGTTGACAAAGCGCAACTTGTTCCCTTGTACTCTATACACGGCTTACATAAATACTAGGCCTTTGTCATTGCTGGTGCCTCATGCCTGGTTATGACTGATTGTTTTTGGCCCATATTACAGGGCTTCCAATCGATGAGGTCTCAAGGCAGAAAATGGATGCAACTGGCGCGGAGCTTGTTGAGGAGAAGACTTTGGCCTACTCATGTCTCATTTAAATTCCTTGTTCTCGGCTCGTCAAGCTTAAAGCTAAAGTTTTCACAATAAGCTATGTTAAACGAAACTATTTAAGCTGATTTGCCTTGTGGCCGCTACCAGTTTTTAGAATTTATATTCTACTACTGGTTGATTCGAATTCTTTTTACATATTTCACAAACTCTGGAGAAATTTGCATAGAAATGATTTCACCTTGCTTATAGTGCTTTGGAGTTTCGAACATATCTGGCTTTCTATTATTTTGCAGTTTAGCACAAGTACGATCATGTATCAAGTGTTTGTTGAGGTAGTAAATGGTAATTGGATGACCTGGTTTGATTATGGGTCAGGTTAAAGCGGGTTGGCTCATATTGGGCCATTGGGGTACAGTTTGGTTAGGACATGTTGAGTCGGTTTTCGCAAGTTGGTTTGGGCTTGTCAGGCCAAATTGGGGTCATGTTTTGCCAACTTCAAATACATGCCTGAAGTTTTATTTCGGACCATTTTGTTTGCAGTTAGGTGCTGGATTTACTGCTCTTTTTTATAGTCTTTGTAGGATTCATCACCCTTCTATTTTTTTTGGGTCGGATTGCTTGATCATTTTAACATTTGGGCTTCGCTCTAATTGTACGGATTAGTTTTGTAACTGGGTTAGTTAGCTGGCCCTCCCATGGTTCTCCAAGTATGGCCTAGATGTTCAGACTCACTGACATTTGGGTATAATAGATAGGGGTGGGCAAAATCTGGCCCGGACCGAAAAAATTGACCGGTCCATACCGGAATCTATCGGACCGAAACCGGAATTCGGTCTGGTCTCCGGTCCAACATTTTCTTAGATTTCAGTTTTCGTTTTGGTTCGGTCCGGGACCGATTTTGGATCGGTGCCCAACCCTAAATTAATACTCTGTAGATGACTTATTGTTTAAGAGGATTAACCTAAATTGTTTCCTTAATTGTTGTTTAATGCTATATTCCATATAACTTTGTTATGATCCATTTGCAAAATTATCGTCATGACACGTAAATAAGATTGTGTATCTTCCACACATTTTCCAGTAAGGCAATTAGAATCCTCTCCTTTTTTTTGAAAAGAAATGTAGGAGGGTTAATACATTCCATTTTGCGGGAAAGAGGATATCGAAAGACAAAAAATAACATAAAATTGGTCTATGAGAGGATCTAAACTCATAGTGAGGTATTGGGTAATGTTGCTGATGTTATTTATAACAATTTATGATTGCTGATATCAGTTAACTTAGTTGATAAAGTGGTAAGGAATAATGTTAACGTTCTAGTTTCGAGATGGTTGATCTTTTTTACCATCGAGATTATCCTTGTTTTCTTCCAAGCACAAAATAAAATTAGGGAAAAATTATTACTCCCTCCATTCCCCTTTCCCCTTAAATTTTATCCTGCTTTTATTGCCCCTTCTCTAAGGCCTCGTTTGGTTGCCCACCCAATTTATGTGAATTTAAAAATCCCATGAATTGTGGTTTTTGGAGGTTGTTTGGTTACCCCATTTTTTATAAAATTGGGGAGTTTTAAACTCCATGGGAGTTTCCAACTCCTACATGATGGGGGAATTTAACTATCTACCCCCCTCATGGTCATTGGAAACTCCTAGGAAACAAACTCCAGCATGAGCAACCAAATATATTATTGCAATTCATGTGAATTTCGATGTGGGAGTTAAATTCACGTGCATTACAAATTAAGACATCAATTTAATTCCTGTATGAACAAACGAGGATCTAGTAATGAAACTTTAATTATCCAATATGCCCCCTTATAACTAACTAAAACTATAACCGCCATAAAATGAATACCTCATGGATTATACATTTATACTCTTTCATAGACGCGTTTTACTCATTCATAAACGACATTACCAACCTTTTCCTTTTCATTTTACTCAAACACTTTCTCCCTCTTTAATTTCCCCTAAATTTTTTCAACATCCTCTTCCCACCGACAGTCACCCCATCGCCTGCCACCTTCCTTCCTCATCATCGACCACCTTCCCTGCCCACCTTCCCCACAAACAACCACTTCCCCCTCCGCCATCTGTTACCTTCGTCCCTACACCACCATGCCGACCTCCATCCCATCCCCATCACCACCGTCATCGACCGCCGTACCTATGACCACCATAGCCTGCCACCTTCCCCAAAAACAATTAGGATAATTGAGTAAAACACGTTCATGAAAGAGCAATAACGTATTTCAACATTTCTTTAATTTGAGGGGTAAAGTTGGTAGGTAGTTCACCACTTTTCTTAAATCTTTCCAAAATAAAAAGGAGATGCAGAGAGTATTTCGTTTCCGTTATCCAAAATCAATATTTTTATTTGAAAATTGCCACACATAAAAAAGAATGGAATACACGAGTAGTAATGGGGGATGAAAATGTTACAAGTTAAAATTTTCGAAATTTTTCCCTTCCTAACCCTAAGTCCTGGCGAGTAGATAAGAATTGATCGGGTAGAGAGTATCTTAATGCATAGAACGTAGAAAGTGTAGGGATTCATGTCGATTCTTGCTTTATAACAGCAAGTTGTAATTATTTATGACTTGTTACTTTTTATCCAACTGATTAGCATGAAATCATGCATTAATCTAATTTATGACTTTTCTTATTATAAGTAGCCGTAAGATCACAGCTTGTCACTATTATTTGTTGGTGATTTAAGTGTAATTACCGATTCATTTGGCGTAACTTTTTTTTGGTGCAAAGAAGAGGGACTACTGCCCAAATAAAAAACACAAAGAAAGAGCTAAAAGAGAACAGACACACTAAACCTACTACAACTGAACACCAACGAACCAAAAGAGAACTAGGATGTCGACAACGGGACAACCCGAGACCAGGAAACACCTCCGATATCCTGCTGCGCTAGCTTGTATAAGTGGCTCGGAACATTCGAAAGTTCAAAACGAACCAACTGATGCAATTGAGACCCCCCTAAATTCGCGAGCCAATCAGCGCAATTGTTTGCTTCACGATATGTATGATGCACTTCCACCTCCCATGGGAAATCTCTAACAAAGGACTTACAAATTTTTATCAGATGTAAATGAGCCATCGGGACATTGGATTCTGCCTCCAAGAAGCTAATGAGAACTTTCAAATCAGTTTGGATAATGAGTCGGTGTATCTGACTATCCATGGCTATCATTAAACCGCATCTTAACGCCATTATTTCCGCCCTTGTCACTGTTGCTTCACCCAGCCTCTCCGCAAAAGCAGTTAAAATGCGACCCGCGGAATCTCGAATAAGACCACCTGCACCTGCTGCACCCGGGTTCCCTTTCGAAGCCCCGTCAATGTTCAATACCAACCATCCCTCGGGCGGAGCCAACCAACGCACAAAAATCTCCTCAGACCTTCTATCTATCCCCAAACCCGGTTCCGTCACTTCCCTAGCATTGAGAACTTCCCAAAGACGCTGCATCAGGAACGGGAACTGAGTTCGKGTTATCTCTTCTTCTCGCCCAAAGACACGACAATTTCTCCATCGCCAWAGCCACCATATGACCACTGCAAAAGTCGAAGGCCAATCGTCTATCCCCACCATCTTTTCTTTTGATAAATTAAAAATAATCCAATCTCGAATGTTCAAGCTTTCGAAGAAATCATTGTAACTTGCCAAGGGAAATAGGTTCCATACTTTGCGTGCTTCTGGGCAGTCACGGAGCAAGTGAAGTGAAGTTTCCTCAACAACATTGCACACTCCACAACAAGGATCCTCTGTCAAACCTCGTTTAGCTCAATTCGAGTTCGACATGATTCTATCATGCATTACCAGCCATAAGAAAACTCGCATACGTTGAGGAGCCCAAGTCTTCCACGGTAGTTTCCAGTAAGTCGCCGTCTCATCAACCAGATCATTTCTAATTATTTTAATGGCCGACTTGATCGTGAAAAAACCCGATGAAGTAGGCGCCCAATAGAAATGATCTACATTTTCATCTCCTGGCAAAACCTCATGAGAGGCTATTGTATGTAACAAATCCTCAGGGAGATATTCAGCAAAATCGACCCATCTCCATCCYGTATTATCGTCCCACATGTCTTCCACCGTGACCATCTCAAGATGATGTGGGAGTTGCACCAACACACAGCTCTCCAAGGGCCTATTAATTGCCCAAATATCGTTCCAGAATAACGTATTTTTGCCATTACCAATCGAGCAGCCTAAACCCTTGCGCAATACCCCTACCGCTTCAACCACGCCCTTCCATAAATTAGAACTAGCCTGCTTAGGCACGAACATCTATCTGTCACATCTCCCCTTGCAATATTTGTGCCTCAAAACACGGGCCCAAAGCGCATTCGGTTCCGCAATCATACGCCATCCAATCTTTGCCATAAATGCAGTGTTAACTTGACTCATAGAACGAAGGCCAAGACCACCATCAGCTTTCTCACGGGTAACATGCTCCCAGGAGAACAGACTAATTTTTCTAGTTTCCTCATCTCTTCCCCAAAGAAACCTACGAGACTTCTTATCAAGATCATCACAAAGAGAACGAGGCAACCGCGCCGTCTGCATAGCGTAGGAAGGGATGGTTGATAGGGTTGATTGAATTAAAGTAGCGCGCCCTGCTAGGGATAGATTTTTTGTCTTCCAACCCGAGAGACGTTTATCTACCTTCTGAGCAATATAATCAAAAGTCTCTTTCGTTACTCTCCCATTGATTGTTGGCATTCCCAAATACATGCCCAGGTCTTCTGTTCTTCCTATATTCAACTCAGTCACAATAGCATTTTCATCAAACTCATTAACATTTGGTGAAAAATATACCTTCGACTTGGCTAAATTTAAGGTTGTTTCATAGATGGGTAATTTCTAAATAATATATTGCGAGTTCGGAAAGTACGGAGTGTACACTCGCTTAATTATTTACAGAATTACGGAATAGTTTTCGTTCGAATAACTATGACGAGAGTCTGGGTCAGGGGCGCAGCGCCCTGGTTTAGCGGTTCGGGGACGCAACGTGGTCCCCGATGGGGGTCGGGGGCAACACCCCCGAAACTGAGTCGGAAATTAAATTTACCGCGTAAATATTAATTTTACGGAATTTTAAACGCATTGCAATGAATCTGAATAATCCAGAGGTTGCAATGGTTGGGAAATTCGTTCCCCTGTTTTCCCTCTTGCTTATATAAATAGCCAAAGAATCAGATGAAAAAATGCACAGAAAAACTCCATCTTTTGCATCTTAGAAAATCATAACAATCTACACAAAATACTTCTATTTTACGTATCTGGTTTTTGTGTCGAAAATCAGAGGGCACCGTCTTATCTCAATAGAAAATTCGATTGCACCCAAGCACTGATAAGAGTCAAATTATTCTATTAAAAAGCGGAGTCGATTCGGTGTGGTTTACAATTATCAATTCATATTCCTGCAATATAATTTTCTAACATTATTTTCATGAGCTTTTTATTATCAATTCACCATTGACTAGGTAAACGAGTACAAGCTCCTACTCTACTATTTCAAATCCTCAATCACGTTCACTGGAGTACGTGTTTTCTTAGACGTTTGCATTGGAAAAAAAAAATATACATCGGATGTAATACTTTATACTTTATTTGTTTTTAAGCATATGTGTATTTTTTCTGAGTTACTACCTCAAACTTTATTTGTTTTCGAGCATATGTATATTTTTTCTGAACTTATTAAAGTTTATAAGTTTTTAAATTTAAGTAAGCTTATATGTAATGTTTTTGAKTTTTATTGTAATTTTTTTGAGTTTAATGTTTAATGAATGAATTCATAAACTTTATAGTAAAACTAATTATTATCGACTCAAAGAGCCGTTGCACAAGATCAGCAGAACGTTGCTTCAATCCCATGATTCAAGGCAACAGAATATTTTCCTTCCCCTGTTTTGCTATTCCTTTATTTGTTACTGTAAATAGCTTGTGTGCTAATATGTATAAATAGCAATAGATTAAGTGTATATGAGGCAAGAAATATTGAATACAATAACTCAGTTTATTCTCTCCAATTGTTCTTATGCTTATACGTTTATAATATGGTATCAGAGAACCTAGGTTTATTCATCTAATTTTCCCCCATCTTCGTTTCTCTGTTTCTTCGAAAAAAAAAAAAAACAACCATGACTAATTCTGATTCTGGGGTGGTAACTAATCCCACCACAACTCTGTCTTACAGTCTTGTTAATGTTGAACACACGGGACAAAGCATTACCCCGATCGTTTTTGATGGTACAAATTGCGATGAATGGTCGCGCTCGTTTGTCCTTACTCTTCTCGCTAAGGGCAAAGTCGGGTATGTCGATGGCACTATCTCACAACCATCTACTACCTCTGCAAATTTCGCGACATGGCAGTCCACAAATGCGTTGGTTACCATGTGGACATTCAATACTTTTGCTCCTTCATTACGCAAACAGATTACCCTTCGCGCAGAGGCAAAACAAATTTGTCTCGATTTAAAGAATCAATTTTGTCAGGCTAACGAGGCTCGCATCTATCAGCTTCAAACTGATCTCCATGCTTGCCGTTTGATAAGTCGTCGCAAACCTATGCAAAAATAAATTCCCTAGCAACAACAAACAAATGTAGTATTTAGGGGTCGAATCCACAGAGAGCGCGGTGGTTGCTAATTAGTTGTG
>VHZZ01000946.1:136287-152712 GCA_009801015.1 Silene noctiflora
AATATTAGCTTAAAATACTAAACAAAGTGTTAAAATGATTAGTAAAATATAGCTAAATTAGGGGATAAAAATGCATATAAAAAGTACTTATCACCGTCAAGGTCCCACAGAATCTCTGGTGGACTCCTACGGCCGTCTGACTACTATTTGGGACGCTCTTGTCGATCAGGACCCGCTTCCGAAATGCTCGTGCAATCCCTGTACATATGATTGGCTTACTATCATCAACAATCGACGGGAAAAGACGCGGGTACCTGATTTTCTCATGGGTCTGGATAAGCGCTTTGCCAATACACGGTCTCAAATCATCGGTATTACTCCTCTTCCCTCTTTAGACATTATTTACAATAGACTCTTGCAAGATGAAGGGGTTAGAAATTTATCGTCTACTACTATTGAAATCACACCCGATGTTATGGCCTTTGCAACTCGTGTTCCTCATGGCCCTCGACAACCAGGTGGTGGGAGGCGTAGTGATCTTAGAAATCCGAATGAACCCTCCAAATATTTATGTACTGTATGTCAAAAATCGGGGCATAGTCTGAACTTTTGTTGGCAAGTAACGGGTAATTACCCAGAATGGTGGGGCGATCGTCCCCGTCCTCGCGTCTACATGGACTCTACCAACAATGCAGCATCTTTGCCGGATACCCGTGGTAAGGGACAGCCTGATCGTGGCAAACAGTTAGCCTCTGGTCCCCCACCTAAGGTTCATATGGCATCTGGTGAGTCATCTACCCCTGCTGCTTTGCATACTTCTGCCTCGCCAACTACGGCTTCATTTGCTCAGTTCGACAAGCTCGACCTTAATTCTATGACACCGCAAGAGCTAGACGAACTGGGCAGCTTATTGTAGGCTCGGAAATCAGAATCCGACACCGACCGTCTCAATGGTAATACTTCTCCTTTATCTTGGATAATTGACACCGGGGCCTCCCATCACATATCGGGATGCCTCTCGCATTTTTCAAATCTTAAATTTATTACCCCTCTTTCTGTTGGTTTGCCAAATGGGGATCTTACGATTGCCACCCAAAGTGGTGACATACATTTATCACCGCGCCTTATTCTACGAGATGTTTTATACGCAGCTAATTTACATTGTAATTTACTTTCGGTTTCCAGTCCTTTAATGGATAAAACGTTAACAATTCAGTTTTCTCACAACTTATCTCTTATCCAGGACCGTACCTTGAAGACGGTGATTGGTGCGGGTGAACAATACGAGGGGCTCTACCACTTGAAGGGTGTCCGACATGATAGAGTTCATGCCAATATGACCGACAAAGGGAATTCTTTTGAGCTTTGGCACCGAAGGTTGGGGTACCCCTCTTCCCATATTTCTCGGTTTTTACCCTTTTTTACTACAAATCCTCACAACTGTGATAATTTTCACAGCAAACATTGTGAGATTTGTTTACGCGCGAAATAAACTTGCGAACATTTTAATTTAAGTTCTAGTCATGCTACATCATCTTTTGATCTTATACATTGCGATTTATGGGGGCCGTATTCCGCAAATGCATCTTGCGGTTCTAAATTTTTTCTCACCATAGTTGACGATTTCTCTCGCTCCACGTGGGTTTATTTGTTGCGAACCAAGAGCGATACTAAACAAACTTTACTTAATTTTTTCGCTATGATCGAACGACAATTTGACAAGAAAATTAAAATTTTAAGAACGGATAATAGCACGGAATTTCGACCTCTTATCCCTTTTTTTAAAGAAAACGGAATTTTGTTTCAAACGTCTAATGTCGACACCTCTCAACAAAATGGGCGGGTGGAAAGAAAACATCGTCACATCCTAAATGTAGCACGTGCCCTCCTTTTTCAAGCTAGTTTACCTATTCATTTTTGGGGAG
Organism: Silene noctiflora; assembly: GCA_009801015.1. Lineage (NCBI taxonomy): Eukaryota > Viridiplantae > Streptophyta > Magnoliopsida > Caryophyllales > Caryophyllaceae > Silene > Silene noctiflora. Next base: position 138,153 of record VHZZ01000946.1, read on the forward strand.
AATGTGTCTTAAGTGCGGTTTATTTAATAAATCGTACTCCGACGCCTCTTCTAAAAGGCAAAACGCCATATGAAATTATTTTTAATAAACAACCACCTTTTGAACATCTACGCATTTTTGGGTGTCTCGCTTATGCCAAATCCTTAAATCGTTCCCATGACAAATTTGCTTCAAGGAGCCAAAAATGTGTCTTTATTGGTTATCCATTTGGAAAAAAAAGGTGGCGTCTCTATGACTTAGACACCGGTTCTTATTTTGAATCCCGAGATGTAGTCTTTATTGAAACCGAATTCCCTTACCAACATCTTAATATTCACGACTCTACACATGACCCCATTTCTTTCAACATTGACAATTTATCCCCTGTTCTTATTCCTTCACCACCAACGACCGACACCCTTATACCTACGACTGTGCACTCGCCTCCCACGCCGACCCCACCTGACCATCCCTCAACAGCGCCTGTTCCTAATCAAGACCAACCATCTTATACCATTTCGACACCTATGGGACGGGGCCATCGAACCAAAATACCCAACTCTAATCCGAAAGACTTCGTGCTCTCCAAACCTCGCCCCTCGGTTAATTCACTCATCACCACATCGTCGTCCTCAGGTACTGTCTATCCGATTTCTCATTATCTTAATTACGCAAAGTTTTCAACTAACCATCAAGCTTTCTTATCGGCCGTGACTAAACACCACGAGCCTATTTTTTATAAAGATGCAGTACAGGTACCCGAATGGCGAGAGGCTATGAAACAAGAAATCGATGCTCTTGAAAAAATAAAACATGAACGCTTGAATCTCTTCCTCCCCACAAGATAGCTATCGGTTCTAAATGGATCTACAAAATAAAATATAAGGCTGATGGTTCCATTGAACGCTACAAAGCTCGTCTAGTTGTCATGGGCAATTGTCAAATTGAAGGAGTCGATTACAATGAAACATTCGCTCCTACGATTAAATTGGTCACAGTTCGCACTCTCCTTGCCATCGGCGCCGCCAAACAATGGATTCTCCATCAAATGGACGTACATAATACCTTTCTCCACGGCGATCTCCATGAGGAAGTCTATATGAAACCTCCCCCTGGCTTTCTCCCATCCACTGACGGGAAGGTTTGTCGTCTCCGGAAATCTCTATACGACCTTCGCCAGGCTCCTCGATGCTGGTACGCCAAGCTAGCTTCCGCACTTCACAACTATGGTTTCACACAATGTCCACTAGATCACTCCTTATTCTCGATAACCAAACCCAACACCGAGGTACACGTGCTAGTCTACGTCGATGACTTGGTTATTTGTGGAAATAACGTCACTTTTATTACTAAATTCAAGGAATACTTAAGCAAATGCTTCTACATGAAGGACCTTGGAGTACTTAAATATTTTCTCGGGCTTGAAATCGCAAGAAACACTTCCGGTATCTTTATCTCCCAACGCAAATATGCCTTAGATATCTTAACGGAGACCGGCCTTCTTGTTACAAAGCCTGCTTCAACTCCGATGGAACAAAACCATCGTCTTGCTCTTTCTACTGCGGCACCAATGTCTGACAGCAGCCATACCGCCGAGTCGTGGGCCGTTTGGTTTACCTTACAATTACTCGCCCCGAGCTCACTTATTCGGTCCACACACTTGCCCAGTTCATGCATGCACCCACAACCGAGCATTGGGACGCAACTCTCACCGTTGTGCGCTATTTAAAAAACTCGCCAGGACAAGGTATACTCCTTCGTTCTGACAGTGATTTACGCCTTAATGCTTATTGTGATGCGGACTATGCTACATGTCCCACATCCCGTCGCTTCCTCTCGGCTTATCTTGTTTTTCTGGGTTCATCACCGATCTCCTGGAAAATTAAGAAACAAGCAACAGTATCCCGCTCCTCATCAGAATCAGAATACTTTACAATTTGTGAATTAAAATGGCTAAGAGCCCTACTTCAGACTCTCGGCATTCCTCATCATCAACCTATCACATTTCGCTGTGATAACAAATCGGCACTTCACATTGCCCGCAATCCGGTCTTTCACGAGCGTACAAAGCACATCGAAGTTGATTGCCACTTTATCCGCAATCCGGTCTTTCACGGCTCTTTGGTTTACAATTATCAATTCATATTCCTGCAATATAATTTTCTAACATTATTTTCATGAGCTTTTTATTATCAATTCACCATTGACTAGGTAAACGAGTACAAGCTCCTACTCTACTATTTCAAATCCTCAATCACGTTCACTGGAGTACGTGTTTTCTTAGACGTTTGCATTGGAAAAAAAAAATATACATCGGATGTAATACTTTATACTTTATTTGTTTTTAAGCATATGTGTATTTTTTCTGAGTTACTACCTCAAACTTTATTTGTTTTCGAGCATATGTATATTTTTTCTGAACTTATTAAAGTTTATAAGTTTTTAAATTTAAGTAAGCTTATATGTAATGTTTTTGAKTTTTATTGTAATTTTTTTGAGTTTAATGTTTAATGAATGAATTCATAAACTTTATAGTAAAACTAATTATTATCGACTCAAAGAGCCGTTGCACAAGATCAGCAGAACGTTGCTTCAATCCCATGATTCAAGGCAACAGAATATTTTCCTTCCCCTGTTTTGCTATTCCTTTATTTGTTACTGTAAATAGCTTGTGTGCTAATATGTATAAATAGCAATAGATTAAGTGTATATGAGGCAAGCAATATTGAATACAACAACTCAGTTTATTCTCTCCAATTGTTCTTATGCTTATACGTTTATAATACTAATAATTTTTAAAACAAAACTCATAACTATACAACTTGTGGCAGTAGATCGGATATATAATCTACTTACTGGTTTACATTAGCTTACTTATTATGTTTTTTTACCGTTGTAGAGGGTCAGGTACTATGTTACTCCGACTCTTCTAAATCCACCCCACTTACTCGTATCCGATACTCAATACTAGGATAAGGGTATGACACTTTGACACCTCAGTTTAAGCCAAAACATGCTTAGTTTTGATTAAAAAAAATGGCCGAGCTGTCCAATACTTGGACACGCATGGCGCACCCATATCAGATATTTCTAAACGAATCTCAGCAACATAGATCGGATACACATCTCAGATGAATATCAGTCAGCAATGATTGTCCATATACTCCATCCATGGAAGTGCGCGGATCTTGGAGTGAACTGAACAATGAGGGGAACATACATTTCTTTGATCGAATAGATGGAGTTGAACCTTTGCCTAGTGAAATCGATGGAGTTCTACAAAATCATTGATGTTTTTTTCTATGTAGTACAGAAAAAGGTTTCAGGTAAGAGATACTCGGTAAATATGATGAAAATTGTGTCAGGTAAGAGATACTCGGTAAATATGATGAAAATTGTGTCAAAAATTGCATCGACTAACCACAATTAAGTACTACTCACTCCGTGGCCAAATGACAACAGCAAATTACTAACGAGTCAATTTGTTTGTCATTGTACATTTTTGTCAAGTTATTCATCAATCATCATACATTTCTTATGAACTATTGAAACCAAAATCGATTAGACAAGATTAATGCTATTGTACTACTCTCATAAAGAATTTTTCGTCTCCGCCGCCTTTATAGTCGTATAATAACACAGTACGTACTAAGAATATCCAACAAATTATCCAACAAAAAAGTCCCCAAATTCAGGCAATTCTAATGTCCCACCAGCATTGACAAGAACATCCAACCAAAAATCGACGTTATCGCCTTGATTTACTGACGTATTCTCGACTTGCATTGACGAACAATAGTTTGTCGACGCTCCCACTATCTTCTCCTTTTGACATGTCTGAAATTGATACTGGCTCTCTTCAGTACCATTAGGAAATACCACATCCATGCTAAAAGAGTCGTAAGATAACTCTGGTGACGACCAAAATGTGTCGTCAATGATAGGAAATTGATCAAATTCCGATTCATTAACCTCGTATTTTTGTGCATCCATAGAATTTGGCACGTTATTTGGCGCTTCCACACTTGAAACATCGGTAAATGAACTAAAATCGTCACTAAAACCAGATTGTTGAGAAGAATTTCGCGCTTCATCACTAGTGATATCGGAGAAATTATTGGCACTAGTAGAATTGGAAAGAGTGGTCACATTTTTATCGTTGTTTTGGGTATCATCATCGTCAAGATTTTCTTTGATCATCCTGCCTCGTAATTTTGGTGTTTGATTGTGATTGTTGAGTCTTTTCTTCAAGTGGGTATGCCATACGTTTTTTATTTCGTTATCAGTTCGGCCTGGAAGCCTTGCTGCTATAGCAGACCATCTGGAAAAACAACAAAAAGAAACACGTTAAGAGAAAATACAAATTCTTGTATGATACCATCTATACTAAATTACAAACATATTAAGATGAAAATCGAAATAAATTTGTTCAATAAATATTAAGAAGTAAGAACTAACCTATTTCCCATCATTTCATGGAGTTGAATAATAGTATCTTCTTCTTCCTTGGTGAAATTACCCCTTTTAATATCCGGCTTCAAATAATTTATCCAACGCAATCGACAACTCTTCCCACATCGTAACAAACCTGGACAAATACCCATTTCAAGTTAACAAAATTGTACAAATATTACACGCTAAGTACAAATTCTGGCTCCGTCACTGGACAATAATATGATCAAATAAGTCGTAAAATAATGTAAAATTACCAGCTTGTTTAGGGAGAGCACGCCAATTACTATGACCATATTGTTGAATGAATGAAATCAAAACTTGATCTTCTTCACAAGTCCATGGTCCTCTCTTTAGGCCTACCTTGTCACAACATGGAGCTCTTCCCATCTTCTTTTTTGTAAATTTACTCCGAAACTTAACAGAGCCTTAATCTCGAAATGATTTTTGTGTATCGATATTTAAGTGCCTAGTGATCTGTATTTTTATGTGAGCTCAATTCGTGCAACAGAAAAATTGTCAGAGAAATTTGGTGTTTACCTCAGGGTGTGTTAGGGGTGTATATATATAGGAGTGGAATTGAAGAGACTACGGAGTATAAGATAAAAAAAGTTGCTCAAGTTTGAATAATCCAAGTCTTTAGAATAAAGGTTTGTTGTTATTAATAATAATAAGGAAAAATATGTGTCACATTGGTTCAAAGTGGAATTCTGCTACTTCTTGGAAGTGGGCTATCTGTTTCTCAGTCCTTGGCTCTAAAAAGGTTTTTATCTTATGTGCATGGCATGCACTATTTTGTTTTCTTTTCAAAGGGGTTAAAAGGTTTCTATTAAGATGGAATAAAATTATGATTGACAGCGGATACTCGCGGAGTTAGGATTTGTTTTAGGGAATAAATTACATATAAAATGGGGGTACATCCGTAAATCAACAAAAATACGAGGATTTAAAAATTGAAATTTTTCCGTTATTAAGAAGGGGCAAACATGCACGTCCTCAAAACTGGGAGAAACGTTCGATCTCCAAGTGCTCCAAGGAAGGAATGAATCATTTAAGCCGAGTTTGAATATGTTACATAGAATCAAGTCATTTTTCGAATGCTTTGTTATCGGATCATTTGGGTGCCACTCATGTAGCATCAATGTATTCGGGTTTTTCAAATTGTTATTGGTGAATATGATGGATCATAGTTATATAGGTTATGTTTTATATAAGTCATTCTAAACCTTTTTGCATCATATCTATCAGGAGAGTCCATATCGTGTTTGTGTCAACTCACAGTCTTAATCCTAACACCTTAATTTTATGTCGAGTTCGTATTGTATTAAGAAATCAGATTAATACTTGTCACCTCTACTGTTATGATGAAAACTCATATCTCACATATCCCTGGTGTAAAGATGAAAGAGCATCTTTTTAAGTGTACACAAAATATAATTGTACGACACCTTGAAATGAATCTAAGACTAAATCCGTGAGGATTCGGCCAAAGCGGACAATATCGTAGTATTATGGACAATGAAAATAGATATCATAGAGGCCAACAAGGACTTCCGCACAACAAGTGGTACTAGAGGCTAAGGTTCAACTTGGGCATAGCCCTACAATGTACAAATGATGGAGCTTGGAGAGCGGATTGAACTAGAAGACTGTTTGTAAATCTCAAGTCATAAGATGCATGTATGGTACGTTGGTGAAGCCTTGAGTCAAGACTTAAAGGTGGCGTACACTGTAAGATATGGAACTACTAGCTCGAGGTGAAGCTTTGAGCAAGCCTGATCCAGGGTGAAATGTGGATGAATGGCGCCATAGGGCTTGTGGAATGCTAAAGACCGTCTGTGTACTAAAACTGTTGATCAGGTGAAGGGTGTCACACGTCTGGTGGGTCCTTTCCAGATTGGATGTCAGAGACCGTTGTATTCTAGGACTTCTGATTAAGTGGCGGACGCGATCATCCAGCGTATGTATATTATATTGGAGGCAGAGGAGTTTAATATGCATGTGTAGCACAGTCCCAAGTGATACACGTGGACATGTAATACCAGAACCATGTAAGAGCGCTCACCTGACTAGGGGGTGACATGTGATGCAGACGTGGTTAGGTAGCATGGTGTGTTGGTTAAGGAGAGGTTATGAAGATTTAGTGATGCATGAGGTATCTAAAAATTGGTTGGGATGGACGGTGTGGAGAGTTCTAAGTTCTCCATGGAGATCAAGTTTCGAGTTAAAATGATGGTTTTTAGTTTGAGGGGAAGATTGTTAAGGTGCAAATTAAATCATGTCTCACGTCAACGGTGTAAAGATGGAAGAGCGTCTTTATTAGTTTCAACAAAATATAGTAGTGTGAGGCTTTTTGGGAAAGAACCCAAGAGTAAATTCACGAAGGTTTGGCTTAAAGTGAATAATATCGCACTATTACGGATAATGGACGCCGGTCCAGCAGAGACCAACAAAAAAGTATACACACAACATTTACATAGTTCAAAATTTGTGAAGGAGGGGGCTAGCAGGGATGGTTTCCCTACAGAATGTAAAAAAACTAAAAGTTTTTAGCTGAAATTTAAGATCATTTTTCTACTTTAATTACTTTATTACTCTAGTCCTTCACTCCCGATAAAATTCTTCGGCCCCTAATATCAAATCCTAGATCCGCCATTACTTGCTATGATATTTATGCAAGACTAAAAGAAGTAAGGCCAATATAATATATGTCAACAACTGTAAACTTATGATCATGATTGTCGATAATCCAGTGATAATTACGCGATTGAAAAAAGAATCAATATTAATCAGAAAGCTAGAGTACACTTTACGTACCAGTACCACCATTAAGGAGGAAAAAGGCTAAAAAGAAACGCGAAATCCATGAATATACTATTAAACTCCATAATAATAAAAGAAGCAGGATTTGCATGCATGGGATTAGGGATATATTATTAAAACTTATATAAATAAAGTAGTAATTATGCAAAAGTTAAAGAAGGTCCAACGAAGAAAGCAGACATGCATGATTATGTAGCAACATTATTATAAACACTAGTGCATGTATTAAAAATATTCTTATTAAGACCGGAAATATAGCAAAATATATACTCCGTACTTGATTATTTAAAAAGACTGGGGAAATGTGAAATGTTTGAAATATAGGCATCAGTATATTATAGGTGAAATTATATTTGGTTAGGTTATACCTATCAATGACGATTACGGAATGAATTTTAATCACTTTATTATAAAATAAAATGGACTTATTTTTATATTGTGACTCTGTTTTTGTTTTTTGGTTTATAGGGAGTTCGGAGGGCGATTTTTAATGTTGGTGAAATTTAAACTTAGTTTATAAGTATCACGTAACCTACCCACCTCCTATGACTTTACTAAGAGTAAGATTATTGGTAGTATTGAGACAAGACTTTGGGTAAGTCTTAAGACAAGACTCACTCAAGACTATTAGGTGAGTCTTGACCCCACCATGAGTGAAAAGTATCCAAATTAATGGATACCATGTGACATTTTTTTTTTTTTTTTTGAAAAAAAAACATAAGTGAAGTGAAAAGTAGAAAAGTAGAGTCTGAGGCGAATCTGACGGATAATGTATAAAGTCTGAGGTGGATCTGAACAATCCAAAAATAATAAAAGTTAATGGAAAGCTGATGTGACAGAGTTTTAAAATTCGGAAGAATCTTACTGATAATCTTACCCTAATCAAACTAGGTGACATAAGCACCCCTCGCTCCGTGACTGTGAATGTTGATGAAAGTTCAAGTACCATTTACAAACAACTCGTTCCATTAATATAATATGGTTTACTATGATAATTTGCACAAGTTGACCAAATCTAACGTTAATTTGTTAGCAAGTTGAATATTAGGTACGGCTAAGAAAATATTTCGACTTTGCGATAAATTATTCAAAGTAATTTATAATTTAAATGCTAAAAAGTACGGAGTAACAATTAGTCATGGCCGGGGGGTTTACTAATTGATAGACAATTCTATAAGTAGTTTGAATATTAAATCCTTTTAGGATAAAATATAAATATTAATAGCAATTTTAGATAAAGTTTTATCTTGTTCACATTGAATATTGACTCGTTTCCAAGGTTCTCTTTTATAACGATTGACAACTGGTAGTACTGAATTTGATTATGAATGCAAACCTCATTTTCGTTTAAAAAAAGAGGACAAAATTTAAGAGAAAGCAATGTCTTAACTCTTAACATAATCTTGGCGTAAGCAACGTATGTCATCCTCCATAGTGCATATATAGTTGTTTTATGTTCTTAATTCACAAAAGATCTAACAACAATTGTTATATAAAACCGTTTTATATAAACATTATTAGTTTTCTTATTGTAAAATCAGTGATTATTTGTCTTAAAACTTCCACTAAAATAACTTCCATCAATCACCACCGTATAAAATGAGGGCATTAAGATTTTTGGTTACATAATTTTACAATGTGATATTATAAAATCGTTTTATGGGAGACTTACTCTGGTTACTTTAGAAATACTTTCGACTATATGGCTTTAATAGGCTTGGATAAATCAAAGCAAAATCTAAGAGAATAAAATGAAACATGGATTTCTTTTTAACATTTTTTTTTTTTGCAACAGTAAAAGTAGGGTTTACAAGCCCAATTCAGCTCTAGCTAGGTTGTGGGCAACCTTATTCAATTTACGAGACAGAAAAGTAAAACTAATGCAATGAAACAATGGAAAAAGAGTAGCCAAATCACTTAAAATGCCCCGAATCAAATGGTGAGGAGCGTCCACCAGAGCAATTTGTAGTAGGAGTTGGAGGCAGTCAGAAGAAATATCCAAATGCATGCAATTATTTTCCCCTGCCCATTTAACAACTTCACTTAACCCCCTTGGCTTCCGCTTGAAAGGGAGACTCCGCAAGGAAAGACACAGCCGAAGTGCCAACACAATCCCCAGTTGGGGAATACGTAATCCAGCCGGCTGCACCATGACAAGGATGCACCCAACTGGCATCCACTTTGACACGGAACTGGTTGCAAGTGCCCGGCGTTCCAATCAGAAAATGAGGAAAATGGTTCGAAAGACTAGTCCGGACACTATCTATCGGATCAGAGGAACGTAACAAAAGCATATCCACGTTCAACGAAGTAGTCTCCTCTGCTTCCAACGCCGCATTTGCCACGGTGGCATGTAAATTATAAAAGTAATCAATGGARAATWGCTTTCCATTAAAAACCAACTCATTACGAAGGCGCCAGATACTCCAGATAAAAGAAATAAAACAGATGGTGTAATAAGAAGAGTCCTTACGAGAGCCAAAGTATGTGAGCCAGTTAAGAAGCCATTCTTTGAAGCAGATAATGTTGGTGAAATTAGTGGAGATACCCAACGGAGAGGACGCCCACAGACGTTTCACCAGCTCACAATCACGGAAAAGATGACATAGGGTCCCCAAATTTCCAGTCTCGCGACAAAAGGGGCAGGAGTACTCAATATCAATATTCCTAGCTTTGAACTCCTCTCCAACAGCCAGAGAGGCGCCAAAGCTGGGGTCCAGGGAGGCGCCAAAGCTTCTTTTTACAGAAAGATTTGAAAGCCGAACTAGCCCTTGTAGCTTCGCGAATGGATCCAGATTTACTCAAAAAAGATGAGAGGCAGGTGGCGTATCCACTTTTAACCGTGTATATCCCCGTGCTCGTATATTTCCAGTAGGTATAGTCGTGGATAATACTTTCACAAATCGGCATAGCACAAATTTTGGAAGCCCACTYTTCCTCGAACAGATCAAACACAAGTTCCTTATTCCAGCATAGGGAAGGCAGGAAGAGGTTTGACACAGTAGCTTMTGTCATGTGATCAGGCGGGGGGAACCCAAACTTAGTAACATAAGAAGGAGTCATCCCATTAACCCACTTATCCTTCCAAATTCGAAGATTCGAATTAATACCAAATTTCCAACCAACACCATGTAATATAAGATCCATACCATGAAAGATGCTCTTACACCCCCATGACATCGGAGAGCTTGGAGCCAAAGCGGCAGGTGAGTGAATTTGTTCATTCCTAAAGATCTTCTTGAAAAAAACTTGACTTAAGAGGGATTTCCGGTCATGAAGGACTTTCCAAGCGAGTTTTCCAAGTAACGCTTGATTCATGCATTTAATGTTTCGGATCCCCAGACCACCTTCCGACTTTGGTAAACTGAGGAAGTTTTTGCTGCACCAATGAATCATAGACGAAGATTTCGTTCCAGCCCACCAAAAATGTGATAACAAAGAATTAATTTTGTTAGCCACACTTACCGGTATTAAGCATGCTCAACACCGCCGACGTAACATCATTCTTGACGGTATTCCAAAAGTTCTGAAAGAAAATAGCCGGGACACCATCAGGTCCCAGTGACTTAAGGCTACCAAGCTCGAATACTACCCTCCTGACATCTTTCGGCGTGAAATTTTTGGAGAGGAAGTCAATGTCGTCTTCCTTCACTTTAGTTTTCACATTCCGGAATAAAGAATCAACCAAAGTTTGGGAGCTCGGATGTGAATCATCACCATCGGGGGCCGGAACATTATACATGTCATAGAAAAAAGAACGGACATAATTCCCCATGGCTTCGTGATCATGCATCCACTCCCCCGTCGAAGTCTTAAGACACAGAATAAAGTTTCGACCAGCTCATCCCTTAACCCAATTAAAGAGGGGATTGATTTGGGTCAACCCCCGCAACACCCCAGCAGCAGATAGCTCCAGTAACATTATCCTCTTCATAGCTCTGTCCTTCCTCCTCAGCAACACGGATATGAAATACATTCAAAGATTTCTTGGTCTCATCAGCCACCACAGCAGGCCAATCAATACATTGCTTCTTCTTCAATTGAGAGAGGTAAAACTTTGCATGAGCAACAGAATCAACAACAAGGCCCGGGGAATCAGGAGCATCTCCCACAGACCTGCATTTCCTTTTCTTAAACGGTAAGTGAGATTCATTAGGGAAATCACCCACCATGCCTCCAACATCGTTAGGGATGCACAACACAAGATCAGCAGACTTAGCTTTCTTTGCTGACATATCTTCAGCAGGTTTCCCAATATCAAAAACCTCGATCTTAGTGTTAGGGTCGAAAGCACGAGGCCCCAACAACCTTAGCTCAGGAATAACCAAAGGGTCCATCATAACAGAAGATCCAGCACCTTTAGAGGTGGCATTAGCAGCAGCCTTTTCAGAGCCTCCCAAGTTTAGTTCAGTTCAGTGTTGACTTCAGGAATGGCAGATGCCTGTTTCAAATTGAGTTTGTAACTATCATTATCAGATCTGACTTAGAGCTATGCAAAGGCCACTCAGGACTTGAGTAATTCGAACTAGAAGAATCATCATCAATATTGATAACAAGATTTGTATCACCATCAACATCAGATGGTCTCAAATCAGCAGAAGGAGCTTGATAGTAATTATACGGATAAACCACAGGAGCACCCTGTGGAGGAGGGTAAAAAAACTGGCAATATCCTCTATTCTCATCGTCCAATCTAGCCCAGTTAAAGTCACTTTCCACACGGTTCAAAATGCATTCCTGTATATGAACATCCCCGTCAAACCTACCAGTCTGACCATTATAGTTAACATACAAAGAGTAGGGATCGTTTTCAATAAAAGCAGCAACTTGAGGCAAGATGGTGCCTTCTTGTTGTTCAGATATAAAACCTCCAGCAGCAGTTGCAGCCGGAATAGTAGCAGCAGCCACAACAGGGATATCAGCATCAGTATTAGGGTAAATTAGGTGCCCCTCATTCCTAATAGATGCAGCATCAACAGGATTATTAGGTTCTAGTTGCTCATCAACAGCGTTCAAGGACCCTTCAAAATTACTAAAGTCAACATTCATTGGGACAGATTCATACAAGTTGTTGTGAGCAACATTCTGGTGAACAGAAACAGACGGTCTGGCAGTGCATGCATTAGGGTTAGAAGATGCAGTAGGTTTATCATTACCTTGTCCATAGCCTTGACCATTATTATGATGAAAATCAGCTTGCATGGGAATAAAAGGATCATTTCCAGTTGGTGGGACAAAAAACCCATCAGCATTTCCAATGTTAAACAGAATAGGACCTGCAAAGGGTTGATCAGTTACAGTAAACCGCATACCTAGATAAACTTTACCACCAGGTGTTGTTCCAAGCTCGAAGTCAATCACATGTTCATCCTCAAAGATTACTTCATTAGTGGAGATCGGACGATCGCCATTACTTAACCTAACAGCAGGAGAAACAAATTTTGTTGTAGTAGGAGAAGCACGCAGATCAAGGTTAAACATAGTATGGTTGCTTTTAGTTTGAAAAACAGCAAACCCCTTAGCTTGTGCTTTATCCAACATCCCGTTCACACTAGAGAGGATGGTAGTTATGCTCTCACGGCAGCATGCAACAATGTGGCCAACCTTCCCACATCTAATACAGTATTTAAATATATCTTCATAACGGAATTGGATCCACAGCAAGAATCCATCTTCCATAGACAAGAAGAACCCAGGAGATAGAGGTTCATTAAGTTGAATTCTAACCTTAACCCGTAAATAGTCTTTATCAGGGATAGAGTCAAACTCATCAACCTTAAACCAGGAACTAAGCAGATTACCAGCAATATTCACGACTTCCATAGTAAGATACTCAAAAGGAAGACCACAGACACGCACCCAGACATCCGCGTAAGGAAAACGAATTGCTCTTGGTACACTATCCGGAAACCAGCGGGTGAAGATCATAAAAGCTCCAAAAAACGTCGCATAGGTGCGTTGTAATAAGTCATCTTTATCTTCATCCTCTTGGCAGTGCAACGCGTAGATATCACCCAGTTTCAAAACCGTAATAGCACCCTTAGTCTTCCATTTCCTTCGAATAAGATCAGTTATCTTCTGAGCTTGAAACATCCTGTAATCAACAAAAAATCCAAGCACACATTTATTCCAAAACCCTCTTGTTCTCTCTAGTGTTGTGGGATCAAGGCTAAACACAGGCCCATATCTTGGAAACCTCCATGCACTAGCATGCAAGGGATTATTAGGCTGAAATTCTTCTTCCGGAAACGATTGGTGATAATCATGATGGGAGTGTGTATTTTGATGATAATCAGGCATACTATGATCAAAATAGTGGTTTTGATCAGCATTCTCATGCATAAAATTGGAAGTGCCACCACCCATATCAGGAAAATGAGCCATACTTAAGAAAGAAACAGTAGAGAAATTGTAAAAAATGAAAGATGAAAGGTGTGAGGAGAAAGGTTTCAATCGCCCCCTTAAATAGTTAAAAAAGAAGATGAAGCAACCCTAGTAGACAGACAAGCCTCGCAAGGATGTCAGAGCTTCAATTGGCTTCTTGATTCAAAACCCTAAAAAAAGTCGGAAAGGCCAATGAAAAGAAAGGGGAAGCAATGATTATTATTACTCTTACACGAAAGAATCTGGGGAGGCGTTGGAACTTTGGGAGAACTCAACTGACCATAGACGTCAGTGAAGAAACCCAGAAAAGGGAAAAGTTTTATTTTTTTTCTAGGTGAGGAAAAAACTCTCGCGGGGAGAGATATACTCTCTCTAAAAGTAGAGAGAAGTTACTTTGTTACTCCTTTTTAACATTATTCAAGGAAATAACCCTTCTTTTCATCCCAATTATTTATTTATCTTTGATAACCATAAAAACAGGGTTCTGGGAAAGCAATACAAGCGTTGTGTTGCGCGCCGAAGCGGCGAAGTAGTGGAAACTAGATCCTTGAAGATAATATGAGTTATGGTACTTGATACTTTTTAGACCCATATTCGAACTCTTGCAAACATTCAAAACTTCACCCTCGCCTTGAAAAGTGAAACTCTTATTGTTTAATAAACTCAAAGATACCAGATTCAATTCTTTGTCATTACCGGAGCATGTCTAACCACATTTAATGTGCATAGTTTACCTTCATGTGTCGTTATCTTGATTGAGCCAATTCAAACTGCTTTACAAACAGCATTGTTGTCCATATAAATATGCCCACCATTTTAACCATTACAATGTTATTATTATCCAATAAATTATAAAAATGAGCAATAATATTCCATAAACCATTTAAAATGACCTAAAATATTTTAGGACCAGAATGTATAC
>VHZZ01000946.1:165126-177773 GCA_009801015.1 Silene noctiflora
ACCTAAAATAGCAGGTAAACATACAACTTCATCTTCTTCCACCCAAACTTACCTCCATTATTGTTCTTCCTTAAAACCAATTTCCCCTCCCTGTTCAATTTTCTTATAACCAACTTTCCTCCAACCTAGAACATATGTAAACCCATGTTCCACTTATTCTAGTGTAARCTCCAATTTCTTCTTCTTCTTCAATCTCCATTATACTACTCTTCCCCGCATTTTTTTTCAATTTATATCACTTTTCATTGTTATTACAACATATACATCACCAGCTAAATCCTATTACCATCAATACAACACCCTCTTAACCACCACCCACACCATCCTCAACCACCTACCTCCYTTTTTTTACGGCATTCTCAAMCACCAATCACCACTGCCACCCATATTTCGCCACYCTATTCAACCGTCGACCACCATTATTCACCTTCGCATGCTTTTTTTACACTGCTTCGTCCATAAAATAAAGGCCACAGTCGGCCCTGCCATTGGCCGTCGTGCCTCACTTTCCTACCGTCGACCACGACGATTGCCACCTCGTTCATCCTCCAACACTTATGCCTCTTTGTCGTCATCATGTGCCCCTCCACCAGCAATTGATTTAAATTTCTAAAACCCTAGATCCCTAAATCGATTTGGGGGTAAATATTAATTTGGGGCTTGAGGTCGTGAGGGGTGTCATTACAACGGTCAAGAGTTGAGCTTAGTCAGTCTCTGATTTGCACATAGGTAGTTATGGGTCTACGGTGGTCGTTGTGATGTTGATTTGCCGATAATAATTCTAGTGTATGTCATGACATATGTGGGTTTGTAAGAATAAGGTGAGTTCGTAAGAATAAGGTTTGCAAGAATGATAATAATAAAGGGAGTGACCTGCTAAGCAGGTTGCCGGTTAGCCGAGTATAATACAAGAAGACGGGTTAATAGTATAGTTTATTGTGAGTTAAATTAAAGTTCGGAGTATTTTGAGAAGGGGGGCAATAGGTTGGAGTATTCCTGTTAAATAACCCTATTTAATATAATCTACAACATTTTGTAACTATAATCAACTAATTACTCTTATCTCAAATGTTTCACAAACATTAATCAATTTTAGTAATGTAACATATTAATTACTAAATTGAATTCTTATTTAATCACATTACAATAAGACATAAAATTTCTCACTCACAAATGAAATTTGTTCAATTTTAAGGAATTAATTAATCTGTATCGATATACAATTAATTAACTTATCAGTTAAGGRAATTGTCCTTTAGGTGTGACCTTAAGGGATCAACTGATCACCATCGTCAAACGACAGTAACGTCAAACTTTAGTCAGCCAATCGTTACCGATTAATGTTGATCAGTTGACAATATATTGAATCATCTCATGCGTATTCTTAATATGAGATTTAAATATGTGATCGCACTATTGTTGAGGACACATACTCCAACAAATTAAACATAAACTATAGTCAAGAATAAAAGAGAACAAAATGAGAAACAAAGGACAAGAACTAAAGGAAGAACGAAGGTTGATTGATTACCAAATAATAGACAAGATTACAAAGTTTTCGATCCAAAAAGTCAGAACAAAAGCAACGATGAAAGTAATTTAACACTATAAAAGATGACCTAATTATTCTCCTATGTCTCTCTTAAATAATAAGAAAAGAAAATTCTGAAATTAGCAACTAATGGGCCGAGATTAACAACTTAAACAACTCTGACTGATACAGAAACCAGTCGATCGACTATAGGGACCAGTCGATTGACCAAAATATGTTTTAGCGGTAATTATCATAGTGGATCGACCATGTTTCCTGTCGATCGACCAAACCAGTCTTCAATCCTCAACGAGATTAGTCGATCGACCATATGTAGTGTAACAGCACAATTCCTTCGCTTCAACTTGTTCCTCCTTCTCTTCACGCATCTCAAGGCAGTGATTTCCAAGCTCAACTCTACTAATATCCAAGATGTGACTCCGAGGACAGGTTTTGGCTTGTTTACGCTCATTTGGGTCCAAATCTGCATAAGATACAAAATAACCCAAAGTAATCCATTCTTGGGAAGATAGTAGCTTTTGGCAACGTATTATGCATAGAAATGCGTGCTAAAACAGTAGAAAAGGTGTATAAATAAGGCATGCATCAATACTAGTTTGTTATAAAAAAAAGAAGCAAGAAAGATAAAAGAAAACGTAAAGAAAATAACACATAACTATACGTGCGTGGTTCACTAACCCTATATTAGCTATGTCAACAAGCACACGAGAGAAGAGTTTTATTAATTGAGAAGTTATAAATTAATTACAGAGTTCAGATTCAGAATAGCTATGATATGCATAATTGCTTGCATGAGCGTGACTTGAGAGTGTATCTAATAATCTTTGGGGACAGTACAAAAAACACTAGAATAGCTCGAGAACGGGCAAAAACCCTAGCCAAACAGAATATTAGGTAATCTAAATGACCTTATGCTATTCGTTCGGAATGACAAACTAACAAATTCAAGGCACAAATCCGACCCACCTCCCTAACAATAATAGCAATCCAATGTTTCCATTCAACCTCTCATATAAAGTTCAGAAACCCTTAAAAAGATAAAATTTAATGAGGTGAAATTCATGAAAAGGAGTACGTAACAATTTTGGAGAGGACAACATTGTGTACTCCATATTTGACTTAAAGAGTGTCATGTCGATATTAAACAAAAAAGTTGATCTTAAAATATGTTTTTCCCCCACAAATATTTTTCTTTATTACACTATTAGTAACACTCCAATTTTTTGGTAAACAAGGAGTATTATACTAATTAATTAATTAATTATTAAAAGATAAAGAGACTAATGATTGGCCATGCAAATATTTGAACAATCAAATGTGAAGAACATCCCAGAACAGAATTGACGAGTTTTTTTTTTTTTATATATTTAAATAATCAAGTTGGTTTTATTTTCCACGGTAAATAATGCTTTTTGTACCAAACTTGGAACGAGACAAGATGGTCAATGATTTCAACCTCCAGCTTATTACGGAGTATTTAACTATAATATTTGTTTGTTTAGTGGATGCTTATTACAACTTTACACTTGTTTACGCTTCTTGATCACAGTAGCATCAAACTGATGACCAAACATGTCGAGTCTAGTGGTAAGACGGAGATACTACTAATAAAGGTTCGAATTCCTCCATCCTTTCTGTTGTGTAGTGCCGTGTTGGAGAAGATGGGTAATTCCTTCTGTTTATCACTTTCTTCCATTTTCTAGTATTTTTAAAGTTTAAACTTTATTACCTATTTAACAATTACCTCCGTCACAAACAAGACGTTAGTCTTACGCTTTAGGTATCCAGCTAATTAATAGACAAACTTGACTTAGCAAGAGACTCAGACTAATTACCAAATAAAATTGATGAGATGTGACACACACTAAAACCAGCAGTTAAGTGACAAGGTCACTTACCCGTGAATTTAACATCCTTTTTATTGCTAGTAGACTTGGCCACGAATCGTGTTCAGGCGGAGTCAGGTCATATCCCTTGACCCTGAACCAGGCCGTAGGGGAGGCAGATCCAGGTTGGCTCGGCCTAACCCTAACTCTACCTTAGTTAGCCTCGTATAAGGCGTTCTTCATAAATAATGTATAAAACGAATCCAATTACAAAAAAATCCTGATCCATATTAGTGAACATGTATTTATTAATTTAACTCGCTTATAATAAATTTGTGTAAAATCACTCCCAGCCAAAGGTTCAAAGAGAGCCCACTCAAATGCCAATCACCATAAAACAAAGATACAAGTCTCAAAAAGAAGACACAGTAACATTATAGTTCAGGACAGAATTGCAAGTGTTATCTACTTGAAAAATCAACAAGTCTCCCTTGTGACGGGTATATCCATTATAAGCTTGTGACGGGTTAAATATCACCCACATGGGTAAATAGGAGAAAAATCAGGATGCCTAGAGAGTCACAAATAATGTCTTCATATCTATGTATGTGAATTTTATTTGATCCATCACAAGCTTGTGATGGGTAGTATCCGTTCAACTCACAATTTGGGTAGAAAAATATATGCAAAATGGCAACTGCATTGTCAAGTACTTGATTACCAGGGACCCCTAGTCTATGTATGATCTTCAATTCTTAATTACCAAACATTCCACTTGATACATACAACTTGATCACAACTGTGGATCATATTACTAATTCAATATATTACCCAGCACACAATACCAACTAGCAACTGCTATCAAATATATTGGGATGGCGATGGACGACTGAAACTAGTTAGACCTTACCATGACGAGGCATAGTTAGGGTAGAGGTCGGGTTTACAACTTGATCATCATTATTCAAACTTAGAATCATACTCTGCACAATTTATTCAAACTAGTTAGTGCTGTGTTCACTATGCCGAAATAGAGTCCGTCAACCATTGCGCTTGTGAGAGCAATTTGACTTAACATTACGCTTCATCGCGCTTGTGAGAGCAATTTGACTTAACACTACGCTTCATCGAATTAGAGTATGTCAACCTAATAAAAACGGTGGCCGACTAGCCCAGTCATGTTGACAATAACCTATCATGTATATGGAATTTGCAAATAGCAGGTGGAGGTTCAAGAAAAGAAATTCTCACATATCCTGACAGTATTAAAATTACCTTAAAATACATTGACGCATTTCATTTTCAGAGAATTGGCTTTTTGTAAAACTATATATGTTCAACCGGCCCTAAACCCATTTAGCTAGAGCACGGAGCCTCTTCGAAAAATAATGGATTATACTGACACCATTTTCCAATTACTGTACCAGATGATGCACCAAAAGCCCTGGGATGCTCCTATCAGTCCTATGACCTATGTTCACTTTCATTGTTTAACTGAGATGCAGCCACTAGAAGGAAAGAAAAATCAGCATACATATGAGACGGCTCCAAACGACACACAAGCGTTGTCAAGAAATAACACAAGAAGACTGCTTGGTTTGTTCAAAAATAATTTCAACATTGTACTTTTCTGCATAATAGGTCAACACAAGTAGACCTGGTAAACAGGTGACTTGATTCGATCATTACGGATTTGGTTTGTTTCGGCAAATTCTGATTTACCAGGATATATCCGTCTTAAGCTTAAGATGGATCAATATACCCATGTAGGGATGAAAAGGACAAAAGCAGAATGCATAGGAAAAACAAAAGGTTTATCCTATATGTCCATGTGAGATGATATTTAACCCGTTTTAACATTAAGAGAATACCTCTATCTTAAGGAAGATTAGTTGTGGTGTTTGTTTCAAATGAGTCATTTTCTGCTTAGTTACTACCAGGTCATATCTATGAGGGTAACTTGAGATTGAATTATTCGCGCTCAAGTTTACTTTATACTGTTCTTTTTCGTTTGGGTAAGGTAATTTTTATCACGTCTTTATCATGCACCCATCAAAACAAAGACAATGTCAACAAGAATACTTAATGCAGCTCAAAAAGAGGAGTTCAATTCAATTGACGGAGCAACACATTTCATAGCCAATACAGAAGTTTATAGTGCCTACAACATAGGAAGAGAATGACACTAGATTAGAACATAACTAAAGCTGAGACGTCATATGGGCTACGAGCCTATGATACATAATCATACACACACACACACACACACACACACACACACGACACATACATACATACAAATTAATCATCTAACTTATCTAAGTGATACTTACATTGAAGAGCCTAAGACACTCCCGTCGATCTAATAATTTCGCATGTTTGCAACTTCCCCCTTCATTTGCAATCTACTGCATATCATTAATCTTCTACGTGTTAAGCTGCAAATCTTCCCTTCTTTTGTTTCACCCTAAACAAACAATTTCATCGGTGATTCACACAATAAAAAAAATTTGCCATCTGGGATGGATTTCGATGCAAGCTTAGTTGATTTTTGTGCTATAAGAGCACATTTGATGCCAATGGATCTGAAACCAAATTCCTGGGCATCACCACTCAACGACTTAACTAGCTACAGTAGGATTTATCCGGAGACAAAAATTTTGTTAAGGAACTATGCAGCATAGTCAGGATCTTTTTTAGGAGAATAAAACGACAACTGGTCACTTACTGTCCATTTGCAGGCAAGCTTCCACCCTTAGATCGGCCAGGAACAAAATCTGAAATTTAAATTGAAATGATAAGAATTACTCTTCATCAAATAGATATTCGCTATGTCCCGGTCAATAGTTTACGTTTGCTTTTAGACTTTTGGTACTAAGACCAAGAAAAGGATTATATTTACAATTTACCTTCTTTATGCTCTCCCCTTTCACACTCTTAACATTCTCATAGCTCGTTTAATTTATCTTGACAATCAGTCCCCCACTAGTGGCCACTCCCCCCCAAAGACCTCGTTCTCACCACCACCATCAATCAAATCTATGACAAGCTCTCTCCCTCCTTCCTGTGTCCACTTCCTCATGTTTTCTCCTGCATCGTGGTGGCGGGTTTTTTTTCAGGTGGATCAAGGTTTATTTGAGTTTGGCGCTAGGGTTATAGATGTCACGTGGTGTAGTTGACATTGTTTAGGATGGGGTACAACTTCCAAGTGCTTCGTGGTGACACGAGAATGTGGTCGTTGGACCTCAAGAAACAGCGGTGGGTGCTTCTGATATGTGTTGGGTGATGTTTGAGCGTTTTTGTTAGGATTTTCAATGCACAATCGACATTTCACATACCATGCTTATTTCACGCAAAAGAAACATACATACCATGGAAATGTAAACTATTGACTAGTTATGAAACACCCCCAAAAAGTAAAACGAAAATTATTGACAGCGGCAAATGGAGTAAATAGGATTGCAGGGAAAGAGGAAACTAGGTGAAAGCTTACCATCACGTCCACTGCTGAGCTCTTCAACCTGAATAAAAGAAAAGTGAGAAAAATCCCACGACAAAGATAAAGGGTCAAGGAGGGGACAAGCCAGACAACAATCCCACAACCAAGGAACAGCACGATTAGGGAATATTTATTATCTAAAAGGTGTATATTGAAAAATAACTTTTAAATTAAGGAACAACGAAAAATAATTATAATAGTAACACCAGCATCTAAAATACATTGAAATTTGAAACATACAGGTAACCGGTTTTTAGGCATGACAATTTCAAATAGGAAAGGTGGGAAAAAACACTCTGTCAAAACTTGCAAATTATGCTTAAGGAGGTCAAAAGGGAGAATATTTGACCTAGCGACTTGAGGGTTGGGTAAAACTTATTTGAGAGCCTTTGGGTTTCGGTAAATTTCACTATATTGACCTACAGTTTGAGTTTCCTAATTCAGTAGCCTGAGGTACTGAGGTGTAATTTAGTCAAAATTAATTGAATTGAGGTTTAATAACATGTGACAAATGATTTGTACAATAAAAATAGTGCTAAGGAAAAAAATCTCATAAGTGTCAGAGTATCAGTAATTTTCATGCCTCAAGGGCGTCAAGGCCAACAATAAAATATATAATTAGATCATATACTCTATATAGTTTAGATGGGATGGGAAGTGAAGGAACTCAAGCGCACTGTAAAACAGTAAAAGCCACAAGTTTAACAGTTACATACAGCAGGCGAGGTGATGGAGGACAGAGAGAATATTCTATCTTCAGGTTGAAACTTCCTGGGCCTTTTCAAGCTGCGCCAAAATGATGGGAAAATTATGTGTTACATTTTCCGCCAATTGTGGAAATACAAGTCACAAATCACAAATATAGGGCAGCCAATATATTAGTGGCAATAACATCAACTCAGCAAGTTAAATACCAAAAGGCAGAACTGTTTTAACAAATACTCCCTCGATATCATTCGGTTCTTTATGTTTTCCTTAAGTGGATATCTTCCCCCAATTTTTTATGCTTCCTTATTAAGTTAGTTTTGTCCACTCGCTACAACTTGCATTACTTACCACTCTGTTTGCACAAATTTGTATGAATTTCACTTACAAACGTGCCCAAGTTAAACTTAAAAACTGGCTGACACATGGGAAGTAAAAGTCAAAATAAATTCTCTGCAAATAGCATGACGCAACAGGCAGAAGTTCATATGGGAAAATCAAAGGTTTAAAAGCAAGCCAGCTTAATTTCACAGACCATGGCCATTAGAATTTATATGTAAACCATTAGAATGCATCAAACCGCTTAATACGGCCAGGGAGCATGCCTGGGGTCAAAACTAAATTATGTTATTTTTGGAATAAATTTACTAGTCTAACCATTTAACCGTGTCAAGTGTCATAAAAACTGAAAGGAAGAATCAGACTAAAGACAACTAAACAAGTAACAAATCCTGCCTCATTCACATAAAAGGTTTAATCTTCATGTTGTAACTGAAATTTAAGTAATTCCCAGTCAGTTAACGCCTAGGGAGACCTCCGGCTAAAGCTGGCAAAAACTAACCCAATACGAGGCACTCGACTCGATAGAACCCGAAAGTTTGTTGGGCAATAACCAACCCAACCCAAAGGTTAAATGAATAACAAATAACAATCCTATTTGTCCCGTCCCGACCCGACCTGAACCAAAACAAACCAACCAGAGATGATCTGTGACATGATAATGACAACCCAATCTACGAACCACTAACGAATTAGCTTATAATGACCCAAAATAGGATCAAATTGACATCTTTGTTCTAAATCGCTATAACTTAATACCAATAAATACGGGCCTAACAATAGTTTTAGCATGTAATTATCAATCAAAACTTGATAATATAAAATAAGATTCATGTTCATAACCTGTCCCGACAATGCCCCGACAGGACTCGTCATAAGAATACGACCCCAACCGACTATGACACGGCATGAACCCAAAATGACCCGAACTTGATAAACCCAACACAACTCGAACCCTATATGACTCGAACTGCTTTACCCTGTTCTCTATTCGACCAGAGTGACCCGCGGTCACCTCTACCTCCACCCTCCAGGGACCAAAAAAACTCATGTCCAAAGCATATTCCTACACACACTATACCCAAGTTTAGTGAATCTCACTTCCAATAATATTGAAAACCCGCGATTCTGATTCTTGGTCTTACACTAAAACCATTTATCCACCAAAAATCTTTCTAACTAACCAAATCCTGAATTAAATCCAAGAACGAGCTTCGCCTAAGGAGAAAATTCTAAATACCAACAGATATTACTTTCCCTTAGGTTGGGGAAAGGTAAATAATAAGAGAGTAAAAAAGTAATTTCTAGAGTCTGCTGGTATATGGGGATATTAATGGAAACGGAGGGGAAAGAAACAGAAAGGTAATTTCCTTTGTTTGGTTAGAACAATGGATGTGGAGGGATTTGTAAGGAAGGAAAATGGATCCCTCCAGTTCCCCTCTTGTAAGGCAAATTAAACTCTCTAACAAAGGCTCGGAGGGAAAACTTACTACCTCTGTTCCCCCTCTTCTTCCCTTCGCTCATTTTACCTTCCCTCCTTCTGCCCTACCCGCCCTTTCCCTCCTTGTTTTGTATCAAAACACACACTTAAGATTCTTAGAGCATCCCCTTCTCATATTATGTCTAAAGTAAGGAATCAAACACGTAGCAAGCTTCAATTACGGTCAACATTCAACCAGTACCTGATACCTCTCCAATATTGGGTATACAATAGATTATCACAACATCCTGTCAAGGGTTCTTAAAACACCTCATGTCCCTATGTGAAAGATATTTATCGAATATAAATAAAACAGCTGCAACGAAGGGAGAACCATACGCAAAGAAAAAAAACTAGCCCACAAAAACTTCCAGCAAACAAAAAAGTCCCCAGGCTATCCACCCATCTTGTACCTTGACACTAACCTAAATGATAAATTACTTAATAATGTCTGCCGCTAAAATTTTGAATTTAGCATACACCTTTAAGAGGAGGGGAGATGCTTGTTGAACATTCAAGTGCTGAATACCATTAATTCCTAGCCACTGAAAAAAATATACTCCGTACAAGAAAGCAGTTACTTCATGGCTTCAGCTACTCCCTTCTTCATCACAGATTTTTAAGGAACAAAGCCAATTAGGTCTTTCTAAGTGTTAAACAAGGCATCGGGAGAGATTCAAAAAGAGCTTAGCTATTTAAGAGTTCCCTTCTCCCCCTGATGGCAGGAAAAATTGAGCCAAATGGGGCTAAGTGAACATTTGTGTACTGAAATGTATGAGCAGATAATATCATTGGCGCCTTAGGGGCCTCGCCCTCTCTCAACAAAAGCTACAAATCCTGTCACCCTTCCTTGGAAAGGGAAAGCTAACCTATCCAAGGAAAAAGACTTCAAGACTAACCTCAGGGTTTTTAGTAACATCTATAGAACATAATAGATTGTTCTCATGCAATGACAAACAACCTTTCGCACAAAAACTATTAGTGTATAAGTTATAACCAACAATGAAACAGAAGTAAAGTCTTACGCGCATATGAAAACTTGAAAAATACATACTTTATTGTCGATTTTGATGAATTTATGAACCCTTCAAACCCTTTCAAAACATGCCCAAATTGATTTGAATCTTGCAAATAACTCGTCTCCAACTCATACACCTACACATCACCACATCAAATGCAAATCAACATCTTTAATGAACTACTAACAATTCATACTCACATGGAACTTAAACATCATCCACTTTATTCACCTGTTTTTCGATATTCCGAAGTTCATCTTTAAGCTTCCCCCTCTTGCTTAAAAGGGCTGCAAGCCTAACCCCCGGATTCATGGCGTTTTCTCCTAATATCCATTTTAACCAAAAAATTACATCTTTTGCTCAAAATTAATGTTCCCTCCGTACCAATCATTTATTTACCTTTTATTAAAGTACCGTTCACAAAGAATAAAAAAAAAGGTAAACAAAATAATTGAGACAAAGGGAGATAATTAACAGCACATGCTAATGTAATTTAATCAACTAATAAACCCATCTTTCAACATGTAAATCATCATTAACTTTGAAATTAACAGCGCATATGTGCTCAATTTATAAAATTTACCATTGGGTTCCATGGGGAAAGATGCTGCTCACTTCAGTTCACAGCAGTAACTTTTTCCCTGTTACAAATTACAATCAAGGGTGAAAAAAATTAGCATAATTCAGAAGTAAAAGAGAATTATTTGTACTATTGAATACATGAATTTTGTCTCCAAACACAAGTGAAACTTAATACTAATTCAGTTTCAATCATTTGTTTAACTTTGATTAAAATACTCCCACGAATAATATTAAAAACTAAACAAATGATCGAGAGTATTCGAGACAAAGGAGGTATTATTATGGACTATATAAATTGTAAAACATAAAGGTGAAAACTTTAGTGGGTAAGAGAGAATTAAAAACTACAAAGTAAAAAAAAAAAACATAGATAAAGGAATTAAAGTATGGTAATTGGGTAAAAGAAAGTGTGTAAATTTAATTATTTAAGTAACATAGATGTGAATTTTGAAGCAGAAATAATTTGGAAGGGGAAAAGGTGAAATATTTACCAGGAAAGGGTGAAATCTTGAAGCGCACCACTGGTCTATACCGAATTACCGATAAGATGTATGAATAGAGTTCTTGTGAAGTTAACGAAACTGCAAAATCATGAACGACAGAGATAGAAACGTTTTTTCTTTTAAAGAATTGCAACAACAATGTAAGTCCGGCACATAAAAGAACGGGCCGGTTATCCTTGAATTAGGTCGGGTTGGGGTTGAATTTCCCAAGCACGCACTACTTCTATCCATCATAAAACACTAGAAAAAAAATAGTTCAGAACGGCTCGCACCGACGCAATCACGGCCCAAATCAGGATTAGACCTAAGCAACCCGTCTTGACCGCCTCCTCCCATGGGTTGATTCATGGTTTGGTTGACCGACCCTAACCCAACTCTGGGTCGACCCCACCCGTGACCACCTCTACGTTCTTCCATATCGATAGTGTTTAATATATACTATACTAATGTAGATTCTGTGCGAATGCATAGAAAAATCCCCCTTAAACTAAAAAAATGTCATCTTTCAAATTTTCCCGCTCAAATTTTCTAGCAAGGGAATGGACTTTCACTAATTAACCATTCTATGAAGATTATTATGTAGAATAAGACTCATACTTGGTTATATCAATATATCATCTATAAGATCTTCCAATACTAAAACATAAAAGTTTCTTTAATTGGTATATGATATTAAATGACAATTTTTTTATTACTAAAATCTATATGCATCACAATTTAAAATACCGTGTATTAGTGAAGAGTCTATCGATCCAGAATACTCAAGAGGGGGGGGGGGGTGAATTGAGTATACCACTTTTTCGAAACTTGACTAAATTAAGACGTTTATCACGACTTGTCCAAAGTTTATTGATTTAAACTTGAACAACAAAAACGACTAAAGGAAAACAAACGAAAGAAAGATGCAACGACAYAAGAATTTTGAAGTGGTTCAGTTTCACAAGTCGAAACCTACGTCCACTATTCTCGATTAATAATTTCAGTACCTTTCTACGGATTACAAAATTACTAATCTAACTCGTACAACTAACTATAATTGTAACTCACTATGAGTATCGTTAAATACTCAACACACTACGAGTATCGTTAAATACTCAACTTACTTACGTGAATAAGAAAGTGCTTAGCTATTCTTCTAATTG
>VHZZ01000948.1:13729-24654 GCA_009801015.1 Silene noctiflora
TGTGCATGGCCTCTATAAATAAATTTGCAATCTGTAGGAAGTATTTAAAAAGAAACGAAGTACTTTTTAATTTGTAATCGGATTCAAGCCGAATATTACCACTATATTGGAATGTTTTGCCAAAATGGGGCACAAACACAAAGTATTTAACGAAATAGGTCGAGTTTGAAACCATTTACCCAAAATGGGTCCACATCATCACCGAAACTAGGTTCATTTTAAAGTCACTCTCGCGCAGACAGTGTAGAACATCAAAAACCTAACTATGTCACAGCAAGACAAATCGCTTCCTCGGTGAGCGATTTGAAGCCAAGTTGCCTTCCCCCCTAAGTGACTTGGAGGGGCAGGGGCTTAATTCACCAAATTTTTAGCATCTCTCTTAGACTAAAGTCGCTCAGTGAGTGAGCGACTAGAGGTCAAGTTGGCGTCCCCCTGAGCGACTTTGAGGGGGCAGGCTTTGGGTTAATTTAGCAAATTATTGACATCTCGCTCAGACGAAAGTCGCTCACAGAGCGACTTGAGGTGAAATCATCGTCCCCCTAAGCGACTTGCCTCTGTTTGTAAGTCTCAGAAATTGTAGCATTATACAAGCCTATCCACGATGATCCTCCATAATCTGCAATACATTCTTCTTATATTCCTCCAATTGCCAAGTAAAAATCATCATCATCAACAACACCAAATGAAGGTATTCAAACTTAAGTTTTTAATAACATTAAAAAAAGAAATGGTTGTTTACACATTTGATAAGGTGCATGTATTTTTTGTTTTCGTTTGACCCTCGTCCGTCTTATTGCGAATCCTTTTGCACTCAGGATGATCATGTCCCCTTTTCAATGACATATCTGGTAATACATGTTCTCCAACCCAATGAGGTCAATGACGTTCATCAGGAACTGGATGAAAGTTTGGCTTGTAATAACCCAAATATTCCCCACAAGTAAAAAATGGGTCAATAAATTGGTTCGTGGTTAAATTGTAAGTTCTACAAACTGTAGCAACGTGAGAACATGAGAAATGGTATATTTGAAACTTGGTGCAAGTACAGGTTCTTTTGGACAAGTTAACAGTTTGTCTATGTCCACCCTTTCCTGCCGTCCTTTGACCTCTCCCAGTTTTAACTTGATAAACACCGGTCTCTGAATTATAGGGCTCAACCTTATGATGTGCTGCTTTTGCAAAATTATTTTCAACATGCTTCGTGACTACGGGTGAAATCTTGAAACCCTCCATTATTCTAGCCTTAGCAACTTTGCGCCTTTGGACAAAGTAAAAATTTACTCTATAAAATGAGACTTTGACAAGAGCAGTGATAGGTAAGAAACGAGCTCCCTTTAACACATTATTAAAAACCTCAGCCAAATTGGTTGTCTTGATTCCATACCTAAGTGCACCACCGTGACACATGGACCACTTTGACAAAGGTAATTTATCTAAGTCTGTCCTTACTTGTACACTAAGTTCATTGATATTTGCTAAACCACAATTAAACTTGATGGATTGATGCTGAAAAGTTGTCCAATTAAACAAGTCTTTCAACGCCATATTTTTGAACTTTGTATTAATGTTGGATGCATAATGTCTTATACAAAACCTATGATATGCATATGGTTCTTCCCACTCACTCCCCTCTTCATTCATTGCTTTCATGATGCCTGGATGTCTATCGGATATTACATAAAGACCACTTTGTTATGTAACCAAACATCTTATACATGCCAAAAACCAAGACTATGTCTCCGTATTCTCCAATTCAACGATGACAAAAGCAAGAGGATATAATTGATCATTGGCATTAAGACTCATATCAACCATAAGCACACCTTTATACTTGCCATACAAATGAGTCCCATCAATTGTAATTATAGGACGACAATGAGGGAATCCATTGATTGATGCTCCAAAAGACCAAAATACCCGACCAAATATCACAGCGTTTGGATCATCCGTTGGATAATTTACAAACTGAACAACAATACCGGGATTAGCTTCCTTCAAAGCTTCAAAGTATCAAGGAAGCAACTGGTATGATAACTCCCAATCCCAAATATGTCGGCAAGAGCTTTTTGTTTAGCTTTCCATGCCTTCATATAAGTGATCTTGTAATTAAATTTATCGATTATTATTTCAATAATAACATTTACCGTCAACTCCCAATCTGCCTCCACAATATTTCTAATGACATTACTAATGAAAGTTCTTCGCAAGTTTTGGTGGTCTATAGGCATGGTGTCTCCCACACATGATGTCTCATGACCACCATTGTATCTTACAATAGTAAATGCATTGAAAACCAATTTTTTTGGGTGGCTCTTAAAGTCCACTTACATGCTACAGGTCTTCTTCCACATTTGTATGTCACAGTGTGAGGCTTTGACTCATGAATTTTGAAACTTTGATTCACCCTCAAATTATACGGTGTAATTGCTTCCGTCAAAGATTTCTTATTAGGAAATGTTTTACCAACACAAAACTCTCACGAACATCATAGTGGACAACATTTTTCCAATTAGCCCAATTATTCCCATGTATTTCATCAAGCTTACAAATACTAGTGAATTCCAGATTTGGGACAGTGGGAGATCAGACACGGGATCAATCTCTTCTTCTTCCTCATCATCATCTTCATCACTAGCATTATTAAGAGAGACAACCTTAAAACATCCAAGACTATGAAACTTCATTTTCAACACTAATTTATACTTGCTATTATCAACACCAATGGTTGTGTATACCTCACTGTGGAGATCATTGTTGCTCATGTTACTACTAGCAAAAATAAAAGACTCATTTCCACCTACATAACTCAAACACCCATCTCCTTCAACTATTTCACCATTCCAATGACACAATAAGGGAAAATAACTTCTCTCCACAATTATAACCAAAAACAATTAAACTAGAACACTAATCAAGTACTAATTCAACACAAATATGAAATATATGTAATCATAAACTAGAGTAACTAGCTACTCTAATCAAGTACTAATTAAGAAAGTAAGTAATAGCTAATACCTTCAATATGTATGGAGATTGCCCAAGAAATACCCAAATACTTGTTTGATATTCCTTAGAGACTAATAAATTGACTTCTAATTAAACCAATTGACGGATTTAGAGTTGTTTTTGACGAAAAATCTAGTAAGTAATACCTGGGGTTTCGAATTGGGTTTTGTTTTCCTAATTGAGAATGCACGAAGGAGTCAAGTCATTGTGGCGGTGAGCGACTTGAGCTCTTCTCCCGTTTCGCAAAAAACAATCCTACATGCACCCATTTTTGGTAATAACTTTGAAAACGCACCTATTTTGTTTAGGGATATGCTAAATCCAACACATGATTTTACTACTTCCAACAAATTTTTCTACCTTATTTCGATTTTGCCCCTCCCACTTTCCCATCAAATTGAAAGCTTGAAACACAAAAATACCAAAAAGAAAAGGGAAAGCATGAACTCCTCCACATATTGAACTCATCCCCCACCTCCTGACTACCCCACCAGCCCTCCGCAGTCCCTACCAGCGTCGGCCCACAATTTCCTGACGATCCTACCACCGTCGGCCACATACTCGCACCTCCGCCACTCCATTTCATAGCCAAACAACTTCTCCGTCTGACTTCATGACCCGCGACAACCGCGCCGAAATCTCACTGCAACCACCGTGCCTGAATCTCACCGCGTCGACTTCATGACTCGACCACCCTACTCCGGCAGACGAATACTAACAACCACCTTTTCTAAAACCCTAATTGCAGATCCCTTTTCCCAAAAAAAGGGTTAATTCAATCGATTAAAAGACGAGGTGTAGATTGTTGATAAGACGGAAAAATTACATGTGATATGCCTCAATTAAGATCCATACTTGTTAAATTATTATCGAATTGATTGGGTTTTGAGAGAGAAAGAGGAGTTTTTTTTTTAAAAGCGAAGGGTAATTATGGAATAAAGRGGCAAAGTGTGTGGGATATAGCAAATTCATGTGCGGGATTTAGCAATTACGTTTGTTTATTACTTTGTGAGAAAAGCCCATTTTAGCAAAAAAATTCACTATATTGGGTCTTTGAAGGTCAAGCCGTGAAGCCCAAAACAACAATGTTCAAGTTTTGTTTATTTATTTATTTATTTCGGATAACAATGAATTTTATACTAAATAAAAAAGAGACTACATAAGGTTCAAAGACCAATAGAAAGGGGGAAGCCGCCTAAAAATTTAATTACATCAAAGATATCTAATTTCTACTTTGCAAAACATCAAGAGGTACTAGAGTAGGGGGTTGCCGGGGTGGTAACGACTTCTGCGTGTATTTTTTGATCATGTCTCAAGTAGATGCTCAAGGTGATGAACTTCTACCACCAAATATGTGGTTTTCTTCATAATTTTTCATCAGAACTATAGAATGAAAACCATTTCATATTAATGTAGGAGCATCACCATGGGAATCGAAATGGAACATTTCAACTAAAAATACA
The DNA here is from genome assembly GCA_009801015.1 of Silene noctiflora. Classification (NCBI taxonomy): domain Eukaryota; kingdom Viridiplantae; phylum Streptophyta; class Magnoliopsida; order Caryophyllales; family Caryophyllaceae; genus Silene; species Silene noctiflora. The sequence continues at coordinate 18,199 of VHZZ01000948.1, forward strand.
CACAAAACTCAATCATATATTTCATCTTACGACCTACTCCTAAACAATTCGTGAAATCATGAATGTATTTGGACTAACGTTTAGCTGTTCCCATGCTAGACAGTGATATACAATTCTACAGAGCCTAATAAGAGACGCTTTCATATAATATATACTCAACTCTAATTCAATGACTTTGGATTACTAGACAGGCCTACTTCAGTGCGTCCTGGCGTGTCATTTGTGTTTCTTCTCTGCTGTTGATGCTACTACCTGCAGTGCATGAAATTAGCTGCAACAAATACATCATGCTGTTGACAAAATAAAACTACAGTGCTTCAATGTTCCCGCCTGTTCAACAGCATTACCCTAATTATATTAACAACACATATAGGTTGTTTCTGATGACCCGTAAAAAAATTTGTGTTGAAAATTGTATCGAATGACTGCTACATCACAATATAAGATTAGTGAGCTGCTTGTTTTATTCCATCAGAAATCAGACCAAAAAATAGGGAATTTTACTCCAATAGTGCAATAAGAATGGAAAACAATGTTAGCACCTATAGATAATAGAAAATAATGACTATGTTAAAATAAAACTGGTCCTTATTATCAATGCTTACCTGTATGAGAGATGGTAAGTCACAAATCAATTGTCTGAAATGCACTTGTTGTAGCTCTGTCCTCCTTCCTCAGAGCTTTCTTTCTCTTTTTCTCAGTCTGAGGTTCCTTTGCTTTCAGATCATTGCAGAAGGTTCTCAGTGATAGACTTAGATTCTCATTTCGATGGGCTGAAACATAATTTAAGAACATCAAAAGCTTTCAGAAGACTTGAATTTTAATCCAAAGAAACAATTAACTTCCTGATCATCACAACTAACAAGGATCCCACTCTAATTAGAATGAAGGCACGCTTTCTAAACTTCTCTCAAAGTTCCTCTTTTGGTGCGGTGCTTTCTTGATCAACTATCTGACTTCAATGAAGAAAGACGATGTTTTCCAAACCCCAACACCTAACCTTTAACTCCTGATCGTAACAACTAACAAGGATCCCACTCTAATTAGAATGAAGGCAGCTGTAACGTGAGTTGTTCCAAAATAACAAAAAAGATATGCGCATTCAATCAGTGAAAGACGGCAATACATTGACCACCTAGCTGCCAAGGAGTGAGTAGCAGTATATCAGCTGAAAATTGAGGATTTCATCTGAAATCTGGAATAAAGGACTGCAAAAGGGTTATGCTTTTTCACATACACGTTTTACTTTTTCACATACGCATTTTACGATTTTACCCTTGTCATTTTTACTGATCTCCCCCCCCCCCTCAAAACCAATCCCTCACACCTTCTCTAATCCACTTTCTCTCTCCTCATTTTGTTAACTTCTAATTGATCAAAGGAATAATTTTCAAGCAGCAAATACAAACCAACTAACAAACAGTAAGACGAACAACCAAAATAAACATAAATTCCGTTTATTCCTTTGATTGATTGAGAGTTAACAATGGACAACAATTTTGCTCCCGGCTTGCATTTGTCTTTTCAAAGGAAGATGTCTGTTACTCTTTTACGGTGGAGCAAATTTGCCCCATTCTGAAATGTTTAATCAAGCACCTTATATTATTACGTATCTAACGCAAATTGTTCTCTCCCTTTAAAGGGATTCATTGTTTTCCTTATAACATTTGTGTTTGTGAAGCGGTTGATTTCCGAAATCAATATTCAGCGTCTGTTGACTAACAATCAAACCCAATTATCCTCCGGCATACCCTTCCCGCTCCGGTGGCCTCTGTCTCGGGCTCCCCCTACTCCGGCCACCACGAACTCACACCACCCACCAAACCTGGTTTGATTAATTAAATAATACTCAACAAACCCTAATTTCATTCTTAACAAGAAAAAATATAAATTTTGTTTAATTAATAAAAATCAACAATAATACTATTAATTGATAAACAATTAAACTATTTCATTAATTGCAGAATTATAATCCATTGTTCAAGTCTATGGAGAAATTAGATAATTTTAAGAAGAAAAATGATATAGGAGTTACTTTGCTCAAACTTTAGGTAAGAAGGGTAGTAAATGGAAAGATAATGAAAAAGTGTATGCGAAAAAGTAAAGTTCGTATGTGAAAAAGCAATTACAAAAGCAAAAAGGTCTGATATGTAAACATAGTCAAGGGAAAGGGCATATGACTTAAGAACGACATATGATCTTTAGATTCTTTAGGTTCTGGTATGTATACTCCATAGTCAAGGCAAAGGGCATAAGACAAAAGAGCAACATGTACGAAGTACTAAAAAACAAAGGCATTAAATTATGCAAGTAGTTTTAGTGGTAATTAAACAAGGTAAAGGGATTATTCATACTTAAGAGTGTTTCTGTATCACATAAAAACAGCAGATCATGCTATAAGGTTGACAGCAGATTATATCGAAAGAAAGCTGGGATTGTCTAACGGTGGACTGAAGCATATATCGGAAGAAAAGTGGGATTGTCTAACCAAAATGAATCTTATAACCCAAGACATCCTTTACACATTGACATGTGTGGCATACCTGAAAGTATAACATCCTCTGTGTTTACCAATTTACGACCAGCATGATGTGCAAAAAGCTCAAGGTCCTTGGCCAGATGCTCTGATAAACAAACACATGAAAATCTCTGTCATGTCATATACACAATTACACATACCATCACTACATACCACAATCGACATGTGTCTGCTCAATCTACTAAATCTACAGTTGCAAGCCAAACACAACACACATGTACACGACCCTCGTCCAAGGCATAAGTCCCATGTAAAACAATTTGACAATAACTTATCCCAAAATAAGTCACAATTTAAAATAAAATGTTAAATGATTATAATCACTATAGATATAAGTCCATGGTATATTTTTTAGTAAGATGCAGTTTCAAAAGGCTCAGTATCCCATATCCCACTCTTCACAGATAAAACCCGAAAGATTTACTAGGTAGAGATAACAATGCCTCCATGCATGAACAACTACAGAAACACGTATTAAATGTTCGACATTGACTAATTAACAAAAAAGTGTGTCTTCATGCAACTTATAGCCTTCAAGTGTACAGATACAGGCAACACAGTACACAAAAAACAAGCTAGCAAAAAAAGTTAAATGATCATAATCACTAAACAACAGTGACAAGGTATACTGAATTCAAAACTAGTTAACATAAAAAAAAAAACTCCTAATTTCAAACAAAATCAACACCAAAAGATTACAATGTTTACATAAGTCCTACGATCGAGCAATCTATAGCAATATAGCTCACAATATATGCCTATTTAATACTCCATAGTCCATCCATTCATTCCATTTCAAAACATTTAGTTGTTTATTCATTAGTTTTCCTCAAATATTTTGAACAAACGTACGGAAATAGAATGAATGTCGGCAGTAAAATAATCCGACACAAATTTTCCAGCAATGATGACATATTCATCATTAGCTAATTTGGAGCATATAATGACAATTACCAACTAATAACAGAATAACTTGATAAGTAAATAAGAAAAAAAATAAAACAGCAACTTCATTTATTTAAAGAGCCAGAAATAAAAGGACATGAATTCGAATGAGGCAATAAAAACAGAGAAATTGCATACAAAAGGAAAGAACAGTCCCTGCCACAAAGGTCAGGTTGTGGCACAATCCCAGGAATAATGCTGCAAGTGCAGGCTTTTCTTCATTCATTCATAAGCTGAAAATGACATACATAACCAGGGTTTATATTCTCACTTGCACAGTTGCACCCCTTTTAGGATAGGACGAGTAACAGTCAAATTACAGCTAATATTGGACTAGATGACAAAATAACAGTAACAATAGTACTAGGCTCCATGTGCTTTGTTGTTGGTTGTTTTGCTTGGTGACCAAGGAGTTGTTAAGAGAACTTATCCTAGGCAAAGTTGTGGCCCAGCTACCCCTTAGCCTAGACAGATCATGGTCAGACCCAATGGTGCATTGTAAAGACCCTGAATCTGTAATGGACACACACCAGTTGGACTGTGACCCTGGCCTGGACTGTTGGTTTGGTTTTGATCATTGTTGGTGTTGTGAGCTCCTGCTCCATAGCATTCAAGAATAAATAATCATATTCACTGAACATTGACGATGTATACCGAATCCTAAACCGATTACATAGAAAACTCGTAATTCAAACAAAATTGGCACTGAATGATTACAATGTTTACATAATTCCTATGTTCAAGCAATCTACCGCAATATAGCTCACAAATTTCTGCCTATTCAATACTTCCTCCATTTCCTCAGAGGAATTTTCAACAAACGTATGGAAATAGAATGAATAGAGACAGCAGAATAATCCGACATAAAAATTGCTCCAGAAATGACGACACATTTCATCATAAGCTAGCATACAAGATTAAACAATTGCATTCACTGAACAGTGATGAGGACGAGGTATACCGAATTCTATACCGATTAACATAGAAAACTCCTAATTCAAACCAAATGGACACCGAATATTTACAATGTTTACATACTTTCTGCATTCCAGCAATTTATAGCAGTATAGCTCACAACTACACTTCTAATCAACAATCTAACATACAAGATTACTCTATAAAACACAATACGTTCAACATAAACCCTAAAAATCAAACAAAATTAACAGAAATTGACGAGAAATCAGAAGGACGAGGATTTACCAGCGTAATTAAAGGCTAAATTAGAAATGCAAGCAACAATAGGCTCAGAAATCTCCATTCCAATTTCCTTTGCTGTTCGAAGATTTAGCCGACAGAAATCGTAAGAAATCGCTAAATCAAGAGAAGCGAAGAGAAAGAGATAAAGATAGAGAGGTAGACGACCTTGAGATTGAGCGATGGAAATGGCGGAAAGATGAAAACGATCTTTCAAAAGCTGAGTTTCTTCATCATGTTCATCAATGAATTGTTCGTCAATTTGTTTCTCCATTTCTATGTCGCTACCTATTCTCTCCATTTCTGCTTCCATTTTCGATTTTTCGCGGATTTTTGATTGAATTCTTGCGAGTTTTTTTTTTTTGAACTGGAAAAATCTACGAGAAAAGAGAATTTTAGAGGCGCGAGATTTGGGGGTTCACTTGGAGAACGGATTTCCAGTTTCGAGTCTCCTAGGTGGTAATTCGGGTCACTTGGGGGTGGATCGGCCGATGGGGTTAAAACGAATCGAGTAATTTTGGATTTGGGTTTTGTGGCGTCAGAATACTTACCTAGATCGAGTTGGCTTTGAGTTGGGTCGTTTATGAGTCGGATCACTCAGGTCAAAATAATTGTAGATCGGTTCAAGTCCGAGTCTGGTGATGTGGAGAAGGCTTGATCGAGTCGAGTTTGATTTAGTTCTGGCTTATCCATGGGTTGGGCCAATTGTATTGTCAGGTCGAGATAGGCTTATTGGATCAAATTGAGTCAATTCGGGTCATTTTCCTTCACATTTTCATGTTTCGTCTTATATCTGGTTCCCCTACTTCTTTTTTACAAATCATCCTAAACTATACAAAAGATGGGGTAGGTTATATGGAGTGATATTTAGATGATGTGTCGATAAGTGAAGGCAGTAGGATATAAAGGTGGAACATGAAAATAAGATAGAGAATCCGCGGATCCAATCTCATTCATTCATGCATGGTTGGCTAGTTGAATTATCTACTCTTTAACTTATTTTGGTTGATGGAATTTTGGTTTGAAATACAAATAAATGAATTTATCTTTCATTCTCACTAATTTAATTTCTCCATTTCTATTTTGCAAATTAAACAAACTTGATTGTCTCTCTCCTTCCCTCCATCTCAATTTTGAGATAAGCTACATTGTTTGGATTGGTAGAGTTTAAACTTGTGCTTGTTTGTACATTTAATCGTTTATTCATGTTTCGAGGTTTAAAGAGTGTTGGAGTTTATATATTAGTCTGAATCGACTAACGGTATAGAATATGAAGATTTTCGTTCCTACCCAATAGAAGACTAGTCTGACTCACACTTTCCATGTACATTATTCCACCAATGTGAATAATGAAATAGTATGGCCAAAAAACTTGGGGAGTTAGTTTGTCAACATAACATGTTGAAACATGTTACTCCGTATTAAAATGTCGTGTCGTATCATGTTGACCCCTTGTTATTGAAACAAGCATGGTATCGGTCAATAACACGCAACCTACTCGATGTAACATAACATAGCTATCTCCTCAAGAGAACAAAATTTATGATGATCAGTATTTGAGTAAGAATGTTGAATTTAAACTAACATAAACCTAAATATGTCAGGCCTCCTCTCAAGCATGCAATTTACAGTAATAATGATATTAAATCAGAGCTTTTCTGCAATTTTAGCAAGAACATTATGTTAAAACGACTTGTGCAGTAACAATTAAAAGGAACAGAAATACCGCGACAGAAAAGGTAGTGACGTGGACGGACCACTGCCTTGAAAACTAT
>VHZZ01000948.1:40378-57513 GCA_009801015.1 Silene noctiflora
ATTAGTTTTCCGTTTCAATTTTTTTCATATCAAAATAAAATGGTGTAAAATATTAAATATTAATAAAGTGACGATTTAAATAAATACCCTTAAAAATAAATCTCTACATATACCGCGCAATGGCGCGGGATCTATACTAGTCTTCTAATCAATCTCTTTTGACTATCTATTCCTCGTCTTCTAATCAATCTCTACATATACCACTGCCTCATTAAGGGTTGTCCTTATTCGAACATTACGAGCATCCTGATCGTTCCCATGTGGTAGGTGCCTTCCCCGGCGAAGCCATACATCAGATTCTTAACGGGCACTAAGTGTTCTCCTTTCAGCCTCATTTTTCCGAAGCAGTCTTTGTATAACACATTGGTGAAAATTCATGTGTCGATTAGACCACGATGCACTTTTTTGTTTCAGATGTGAACTGCTAGGACGAGGGGGTCGTTTTAGAGGTACACGATCCTACCGTAGTCTTCTGCCGCTTGTATCTCTCCCATTGGGTTACCATCGGCGAATTTTATCGATGTGTTTAAGTTGCGGATCTGATTTTTATGCCCCCGGCCCCCACCACCACACTGAGCCATCTGTGATACATCGGATATCCCAGATTTCTAGTTTGGTGATTCTATCTTTGATATTCTTCGCCTTTTCACCTCCGCCACCATGTGTCGGCGTTTGAGTTTTGAATTTTTTTTGGTACCCCTGTAATACCCGGATATTTTGGGATCCGTATGAGAACCTTGAGATGCGTGAGAGGGCCACCGAACTTGATAAGGAACCACTTGATAGTAAAGTATTGTCTTACACTGGACCAAGTAGGGCTTAGACTAGACCTAATGAGTTGTAGTGGACCGAGTGAAGCCCATAGTGGACCGAGTGAAGCCTGTAGTGGACCGAGTAAGCTTGCAGTGGACCGAGTAAGTTCCACTCGGTCGAGTAAAGTTTTCACTCGACCGAGTGAGTGACACTCGACCGAGTGAAGCGAGTCACTCGACCGAGTGACACTGTGCAGTACCCGATAAATCTCATTTTCGACACCTAAACCTAATTCATTTCTACCTTCTTCCTTATCTCTCCAAATTACCCCCCTTATCTCTAAAACCCTCATAAACACACTTATATGGAATTCAAGCTTAGTTTAAGGGATTGTTCACCGCTCTTCATTCCATCCACCTTGTAAGTTGAGATCTACCTTTCTTTAATTAGTATGAACCCTAGATTTTGGGGATTTTTACTCGAATTGTTTAATTAGTAATTAGTAGGTATAATGGGTAATTAATGGGTATTAATAGGGGTTTTGTGTTGTATTATAGTGTAGGATGAATTGTGATAGTTATTATGTTATATTGTAGGATGAGACGGTTTTACGAGACGAATCTTGCTCATTAATTGGATTACTTGTGAAGAATGTTGAAAGGTAGGTTAATCCTACTCGGTTCCGGTATTGTATATGGGTTTTGTATGCATTTGTCACTTAGATTCTATGATATGAGTAGTATTGCATTCACCATGGTAGGTGAGGTTGATGATGATTTCATGTACGAGTCGGAGATGCATTGTCATATGGTATTGGGTGTGTTGACTTGAGAGTTGAGATTCTTGGACATATGGTTACACCATGGTATGTTGATAATATGTTGTATGAAGTGTCGTAGTCGATATTGTGTTCATGATTGCATTCATGTGTCTCATGTCCTTGTCGGAGGTTGTTGGCGGCGTTATGGCGGTGTTACTCGTTCTTTTGGAGAGAGGCGGTTGGGTGGCCGTCTCACGCTCGGGTCGCCTCTTAGAACTTCCCACTCTGAGGGGGATGTGCACATTAATGGCTTGAGTTGCGGAGGGACACGTGAGGTTGAGTCACGTTGTCTGACATGGGATCCGAGTCGCTCTTGAGTCCGATACCACCGAAGTGTTCAGAGTACCTTTGTACGGGTTGCGGTCCAGGTTATTTTAGTGGGCGGTGCTGCGGTGCCGTCACCGGGTTGTGGGTACGTCTGGGCGTGTCCCGATACCGGTGTGATGTGGTTGGAGGATGCGTCACATGCATTTCATTGTCGTGTTGCATAATCGTATTTCATTCGTCGTGTCTTATATGTTTATATTAACGAAACTGACCGTTTATGACTATGTGTTAACTGTCACCTATTTTCGAGGTGGTTTATGTCGATCCATATGATATTTCTGATCATATGGGGAGCAGGTTATGTAAATGTTGCTTTTGGTGTCACGCGGGAGACGGAACATGCTACGCTTTTGGAGTCGAGTCGGCATGAGAATATTTATATTAGAGAGTCGTAGCAGGTTATGTATATGCTGCTTTTGTTTTTTGTGAAAGATCTGATGACTAAGGACCCACTTTATCCTAAGTGTAGAAATGTCAACAAACTGCAAATATATTCACCAATCATAAAATGAGATACTCCATTGGATTAAATAAGAGCAAGTAGACTAAAACAGACATGCCTCCCACTCCGATATTCCCTCATTCTAATTCAGCCGCTTATAATGCAGTTTACGTCCTACATTCATATAATCAAATCATAATTAATCACTACTTTGTCGTACAAATCATATATAAAATCACATAAAAACACTCTCCATAAACCTCAAAAGGCATGACCCCATCATTCCATTAACCAAATAATTACACAAAAACCGTCCACTGAATGCGCTACCATTACATACCAATCAAACCATTCATTTTATTATTTTTTACAACTATACTATAAATTCCATTCTTTTTACTACCCATAAATTTTTTTAGCAAATTCTTTTCTCTCTTCCATCTTACCTCACAAATTCTCTGTTTCTTGTACATCAAATTGTTCAAAATTGTGTTTTGAATTAAGTTATTAAGGTACAAGGAAACATAAGAAGAAACATAACATAATTGCATGTTGTGTTACAGACATCCTCATCGGGTAGGGTACTCCATCCGTTTCCATCATTTTTTTATTTTTCTCCTTCATTTGTTTACATTTTGTTTTTCGGAATGGCCCCAGTAAAAAGTATTAGGAATTTTGAGAATATTTTTATATTTTGTGATTCATTTTGGAATAATTTTTGTTGGGTTTGTGTTTTTTTGTTTTTTCAGAAACGGATACCTGGTGATTCAATGAGTTTCTTAAAGCTTGATGATTCTCCTATGTTCAGGACTCAGGTTTTTTGTTGCTTGAATTTCCTGTTTATTTTGTGTTTATTTCCTTGATTTGTGTAGGGAATTGGGAAATGGTACATTGTTGTGGTTTAAGGGAAAGTTGATTAGAATAAGACGTTTAAGACTTTACCGGCTAAACTAGTTGACGCTTCTCATTGCTTTCCTTTGTGGAGTAACAATAGGTTTAGCTGTAACCTGGTATGCAGGTTGTTTGTACTTCGTGTCATTCTTTGGGTTTGCAACATTTTTTCAAAATATGTGAAGGAATTTTGAAAAATGGTGCAAATTCAATTAGTACTTCTGAAGTAAATGATCAGCTGTTATGTATTTGTAATTGCTGTGTCGACGTTAGCTGCTTCTGTTAGTGTTGCTGGTAAGAGGTTGATTGAGCTCTTGTGTGACCAAACATCAAATATGTGGATCAGTGTCTGCTCTATTATATCGGGAACAGCCTGTTTGTGTTGCTGGAGCCCTTGAGGCATTGGAGTAATGTTGTTGATTGCTAACATGGGTAAGGCTGCGTACGCCTAACCCCTATTGCTACTCCTTATTGCCAATGGTTTTAAGATAGAATGTTGCCCAACCTATATACATACCAAGCCTTTACTCCTCCTCGGGCTGCCTTCCTCAACAGTAAAAATTTAATGGTAGATTATGCATTGCTTTAACCCGGAGTGTTTAAGGTTTCTGACACAAGTGGGGTTAAAGAGATCATAAACTCGCATAAAAATAAATTAGTAGCTAGGCTATAAGCTTCTTTGAGGGTCCAGCTGGTTTTCTTGTACTGTGGAGCAGTAGCCGGATGATGCAATACTCGATGCAATTATGGGGTTCTTCAGAAACTGCTCTCTGAGTTTTCTAATATAAGAGTAACATTGCGTACATTGACCACTGGAGGAAACCCTTGAGACACTGAGGGGTTGTTGTAACTTGTAAGCTTCATTTAGAGTCACCTAGCGTCCTAGAGTGTCTCTTGTTGGAGTGTCATTTCCGTCTCAGGTTTCCTTGGGGTAAGATGTGTTGGAATAATGGAAGTCTAAACTTCGTGCAGCGGGGGAAGTTGGACGACCTGACCTTTATTGATGCTCTTTTTCTGAGTTCTATATAGTTTGTGACTTGTTGTCGAATGATCACATTCTGCGGCCTTTTACTGAGCAAGCTACTGAATTATATTACGACTTGGTGCAACAGCTTCAATGTTTAGAAGATAGTGCCGAATTGCTGAAGGATAGAAGTTTAAGGTTCTACAAGGGATGTCACAAGTACACGTGAGTCGATTTCTCTACACTTATCCAGCTTTTAGTATAGAATTCTGTAATGTAATCTGGCTAGACTGCTTCTTTAACAAGTTTTGTCTCTTTGTCTCATGGTTGAAAAACAAGCTGTTTTAGACGTGCATTTTTCTTCTTCTGTACAAATTTACTGCCTACATCAGTCTGTTTTGCTAAACAAACTTCTTTTGAATTAAGGATATTTTCCACTTTTTTTACATTATTTATCTTGCTATGACAAATTGACAAGCACTTATTTGTTTATAGTCTTTTTGAAAGTACTGAATCAACTTATATGTTTTGCGCAATAGAGTTCTGTTTCACTTGTTCATACAAACTTCTGCTGTCATTATAAATCAGGGAAGGGCTTGGAGAAGGTTATGATGGAGATATTGGTTTTGCAAGTGCTCTTGAAGCATTTGGAGGAGGAAACAATGATCCTTTAGGTGTTTCTTTTGGAGGTAACTGATTCATATTTTTTTCTCCTTTGGTTCGGAATTCAAAAACTCACCTAAAACCCCATTTGATGTTTGTCATATCTATTGGGTTTGTCATGGTTTAAAAATGCCCCCATTATCTAAGGATTTTCAGCCGCTGTTATCTAATGTACCTTTATATGAGGCCCTGGAAATAATGTCGATATCTAAGCCGCCTCATCCAGTATTACAAAATAATCACCATTACTTTGTGGAGAAAAAATAGGCTAGAGCCTACAAACATGGATAATATTCTAAATTTAAGATCTCATGAAGAGAAGATTTTACACGTTTGTTGAACAGTTTTTAAATAACCTCCGTATTGGTCGCGACCGTTTTGTTAGAACTGCTACATCCCCATACAAATGTTTGCGACTGTTACTGCAATGCAACCAATTTTGCATTTTGATACCACGGATTCTGTCCAGGAACTACGAATAAACTCTGTAATGGTAGACTATATCTAGAACATTGACCCAAGTCACATTATTTGTGCATTTAGAAGTATTATACTTTTACTTTATATGATCGAACTCAAATATAATTCCAGGTCCTGTTATGACAAAGTTTACAATTGCTTTGAGAGAAATTGGTACATACAAGGAAGTTCTTCGATCCCAGGTACTGCTGCTTCCCTGCTTCTATCACTACTTCACATCTTTTTTTCCAAACATGTTCTATCAAAGTCTGTATGATGTTCTGTTTCACTTGTTGTCTGCCAAACATTATACTTTCAGAACACATGGAAAACAACAACATCAACCTAGTGACTCAAAGGCCTGCCATAGGTTGGGCAATGGGGTGGGGGTGGGGGGATGTCTGCAGTCTTGCATGGTTACTCCTCTGACCCATAATGAAAATTGTGCTGTAAATTGTATCGATAGACAATTATTTCATAATCTTTGAAGCACAAACCGTTTAATGTATCAGTTTGCTTTATTCCATCATATTCTTGAAGCAATCTTCGTCACAGAGAGCAATAATTATTCTTTGGAGAACAGTGCATTGCCATATTAGTAAAGATGTTCCCCTGATGCAATAATTATACTTTGGAGAAAAGTGCAGTTTTCGTAATTACTGATGTTGTTTATTGGCTTCATTAGGTGGAGAATCTATTAAATGTTAAGCTGCTGCAGTTTGTCAATGTTGACTTACATGATGTCAAGGTACTTAACGGTATTTACCATATCTGCCCTATCAGCTCTCTCCCTGTCTTTAACACTTTCAAAATGGAAAAACATTTAATTTTGTGCTCTGGCACAGTTATGAAGTACTCCGTACCTTTTTTTTCGTTGGAACATCCAGAGTCAGATCAAGCTTCTTGCTCGAACAAGTCACAAAATTATTCCAAAAAACTGCAATACATTATTAGGTGTAGCCAAGACCCCAATTTGCCTGCCTTTTCTGATAAATTCTTAAAAAAAATAATTTGGACTATCTCACACGACCGTTAGCTGGCTATACTATAAAAATATTCTTTCTTATTTGTCTACTTGTTATGGTCTCCTGTAGGAGGCTCGAAAGCGCTTTGACAAGGCCGCCATTATGTATGATCAGGCGAGTTTCTTAGTTTTTCAAGTTAATTATTTTCTGTATCGTGCTTGTTCTTACATGCTTTGCTTCATTTTGTCCTTTTGCCTGATCCATGTTATATTTGTCTGTAACAATCCTGAAATGATATTTTCCGGTATTGTTAGTTATTGAGCCATTTCGCTTTGTTTCATCATAATCCTAACCACACAATAGTGAGTCTTTGATTCCATTTGAAAATTTCAGAATCACTTTCAAAATAAAATCTAAACAACAGTGCAAATCTTTGACCCTTTTCATTTCATACTCAATGCTAACTTCCATGCGGTGCTCCAGGCTCGTGAGAGATTTTTATCACTGAAGAAAAATGCCAGGAAGGATACAGTTGCCATTGTTGAAGAGGTAGGGAGACTTTTTTTTCCTGTATTTAGTATCTCTGATGATATAAGATAGCCTAACTGTTGTCAAGAATCACTATTTCACATATTCTAATTTGTTAGAGATACATTCCAGGAACTTCATTCTGCTCGAGCTTTGTATGACCAAGCCCGTTTCAATTTGGTATTCCTCTACTTTTTCCCCAAGAGTGAATTTTTTTTCAAATCAATTTTGTTGACAATACAAATTCGACAGTTGTTTATCGTAGTACAACTCTTGCTTTTTAGGTCACTACCCTATCAAATGTTGAGGCCAAAAAGCGTTATGAGTTCCTAGAAGCTGTTAGTCGTGCAATGGATGCTCACCTCCATTACTTTAAACAGGTTCATAGTGCATTGATTATTGATCAGATGCATATGATGTGTTCATTGTGTGCAGTGCTTTGACAATCGTATGTGTTTTGGTTCCAGGGATATGAACTATTACATCAAATGGAGCCTTATATAAAACAGGTTCGCTTAGTTGTCTTTTTGGCCTATTTGGTTATGTGTTTTCTAAGTTGCCTGTTAATTCAGTGAATTGTACATGGCTGTTCATTGGAAACTATTTATACTTCAAAGAATTTGGTTGATAGTGGCAGCAATAAGTTGAAAAGCTACAGAGTAATCTGGAAAAGTGTTTCATAGTGTTAAGCATGGTTTAGCTCTACTGAAATCTGTTGCCTGCTAGAAATCAGCAGAAACCATAATTTGGGTCGCTTTGCGATAGTGGGAAATTTAATGGAAGGGAATCTATACTTTTTTGTCAATTTAGTAGTAAAACACTAAAACAAGACAGCTGCATTGAGTGCCTTTCCCTTAGTTGAACTTTAGAAGCTAAAGACATGCTTTACAATCATAAAGATTTCCTCTTGAAAGATTTGCATTCACCAGGCCAATTATTGTCATTTGGGGAGGAAGTAAAACTGGATGACAAAAACGAACAAAACGATAATGATATACTTTTTATCTGACACGGTAGGACAGAAGGTGGATAGCAAGAATGTATTTCTGAGCATTGTAGAATATAATGGTCCAGCAGATGCCAGCTTAGCTTAGCTTTGAGGGTAGGTATTCATGACCTTAGTTTGAAATCAGTCAGCATCAAAATTCAAAACTGCCTTGTGGTTCCCTTTACAGTTTAGACCAAAAAGGCGACAACATTAGCCTAGATAATATATATTTTTTTTAATCTTGTTGCTTGATTTTGTAGGAACTAACTGGATGGAGTCATAAATTTTTCTTCTTTACATTAGCAGTTTTGTTATTGAATGTCAATATCCCGCAAGTTTTATCATATGGACTATACATGATAACTCTACTCTATTTCCCAATGGTCTATCTGCTAAATAATATATACACCTTTTTATATGTGATGCTAATGAGATAGGGGTATTACTTGCAGGTTTTGACTTATTCAGAGGAATCAAAGCAGAGTTCTATCAATGAGCTCACGTCTCTCAGTGAAAAGATGAAACAATACAAAAGGCAAATAGATCAACAAAGTAGGCAATCTGTTAATGGATCCCGTAACGTTCCCTTTGATGATTGTCCACAACCTTTTTCTAAAGGCTCTGATAAGACTATAGAAGAAGTTATGCAGACTTCTGTAAATGGGAAGGTAAATTCACCTAAATCTCATTGATTATGCTCAATTGCCATCAGTTTCTGTCTTTTTCGTGGTGTTCTAGTTAACTGTAGTTTCTTGGCTTATTCCAGGTTCAAATCATCCGACAAGGGTATCTTTTCAAGCGTTCTACTAATTTGAGAGGCGATTGGAAAAGAAGGTTTTTTGTGCTTGATAGTCGTGGCATGTTGTATTATTATCGCAAGCCACGAAGCAAGGCATCTGTAAGTCCTATAAAAGACACCTTTTTTGTGAGGTTCTTACTGCGACTCAACTTATTGGTTTTTTTATGTGTTCAGAACAGTAAGTTATCAGGTCCCTTGACTGGCTCTGACCCTGCGTCAGGAGTGCTTGGTCGATGGCTTTCCTCTCATTACCATACTGTTTCCAATCACGAAGAGAAGTCTGTGGCTCGTCATACTGTAAACCTATTAACATCAACGATAAAGCCTGATGCAGAGCAGTCAGATATGAGGTTTTGCTTCCGGATCATATCACCAGTGAAGACTTATACGTTACAGGTATTCTTCTTTTTTCTTTTTCTTTAAATCCATGCAACAACTGCTCTGTAATTGATAGGGAATATGCATTATGCAAACTTGGGCCCTCCTCTTTTTTTGGAATTATATTTTTTCCATTTGTTGCCAAAGACGCAGTTCCTTGGCTCTGTATATTGATTGAATCAAGGTTACCGAATTCGCTCGGTGCCCTACGAATCGCGAATTGTTAAAAGCGAATTCTATTATGTTGCTTACTGAAAATACATATAACACACATTCTATAAGAGCGAATCGCGAATTGGTAAAGACGCATTCATAGTGAATTCGGTAACCTTGGATTGAATATAGCAAATGGCTTGCTAAAGTGGCTACAGTTTTGCCCAATTTTAAATTTGATGTAGCATGACGAAATTTAGATTATGGATCATCCAGAAACAGTCTTTGTGCGTTGCTAACGCAGGGGTAAGACTACATATATCCGATTCCCCTTGAGGCACTGGGGTAATTTTGTGTAAGCCAAAGACTAAAGTCATAATCAAAAGCTAATGTGAGTATTACTTTCTGAGAACTACAGGCTGAGAATACAGCAGATCAGATGGACTGGATTGAGAAGATAAGGGGGGTAATTGCTTCGTTACTGACCTCGCAGGCCATTGAAGGGGTATATTACTATACTCTGTATTTTGTAGTCTTATTTTCATAATAGATATCTGCCAATTTTCTCGCGATGATGTGAACAAAATTGCATCTCAGCGTGTTTCGACGTGGCTCGATCAAAGGGGTCCAGCCAGTGTGACCGATAGTGGTTCTTCTGAATGCTCTGCTGTTATTGATCCTTCAGCGACAGAAGGTTTATCAAACTTCTCTGGACCTATCAGTTTCCAGCAGCAACGACATAGTGTGAGAGTTGATAAACCTATCGACCTATTGAGAAAGGTGCCCGGTAATGACAAATGCGCTGATTGTGGTGCTCCAGGACCGGACTGGGCTTCCTTAAACCTTGGAATTCTCATTTGCATTGAATGTTCTGGTGTCCATCGCAATCTTGGTGTTCATATATCAAAGGTTAGTTACAGAAATAAATATGATTTTCGTGATTGTTTTGTCATTAAACCTTTTGTGCTCTAGGTTTGACAGTGAATTAACAAGGTGAGAGACTGAGAGACTTTGTCAGGCATAGGGAGAAGTTCAAGTAATTTTGGCATAAACACTGTTGCTTTGCTTGGGTTTCGGTTAGCCATTCCTTGGCCAAAGCTTCCAATATGGAACAAAATTTGTTTGCAAACTAGATTTTGTCGATGAGGTTAGGATTGTTGTACCCATTCAAACCAGTTCCCTGATTCCGGTGGTGGAGCTGGGATTTAATGTTTGATGGGCCGACCTATAGATTAAAATTTTGGGGGACAAATTATTAATACTGTAGAGGTACTTAGAAACAATTAAATAGTGATAAAAAAAATTAATTAAAAATGTCATATTATCATTTTTTTGGGTGACGGGCTGGCGGCAACCCTTGCCAGTCCCCTTCGCTCTACCAGTCTGCCACTGTCCTAATCAAATTGAACCCCAAACCTTGAAATAGTGGATATAAGACTTTTTAGTCATGACCGTCCTACCCTAATGCCTCCAAAGTGGCTCCCGCATAAGTTAATGGAATATGGAATAAGCAGCAATGTGTTCATCCTAAGGAGAGTCCTTCAGCTCCATTGATTGTTTATCACCTCCTGCTCCCTGTTTCTAAGTAGCTATGATATTGTCATTTAGGAGTTCATCTAGCCTTTCTTACTTTCCCTGGGAACTAAGTTGTGCTAACTGCCAGCATTAGCACACTATGTGCCTGCGGCAGTAGACAGTTTAGTTTGTTCAACTTAATTGAAAACAAAATGACCTGCTTTTTCGGTTAAAACAAAACATCAGGGAGATTTTAAGAGTCATCTTGATTATTCCATTTATTCCAACTCCAAAAGTACAGATGGATCTTTGACTTTGTTGATAGACATTTTTAAAATAAGAGTGGCTGATCTTCCTCCCTTACAAGTTATGGATACATGAAAACTTAATTCGACATAAATAACTTAATTCGATTTTTTGCCTAGTCCAGTGGAACCCCCCTCCGTTTCCCTTATTGTACCKATTTGATGATGATGCTTATGAACATCGATACAGGTAAGATCTTTGACATTGGATGTAAGAGTGTGGGAGCCTTCTGTCATATCTTTGTTTAAATCAGTGGGTAATGTCTTTGCAAATTCGGTCTGGGAGGAATTTTTGCATGCCCGAAACTTTTCCCAATCAGAAGAACGACCAACAATGTAAGTTAATTTCTACATTGACGTCAATTGAAAGACATGTCTTTCAGCTTGAACCTCAATAATTTTTGAGTTTCCCTTTGCAGTTTTCCAAAGTCAGAAAAACATAAACCATCGTTCATGAAAAGGCCCACGCATAATGATCCTGTTGCAGTGAAAGAGCTGTTTATTCATGCAAAGGTGAATCATTATTATTTCCTCTGTCTAAACTTATGTTAGTATTTTAGATGTTGGAAGCTGTATATGTTACTCCTGACTCTTAATATTACCTCGAATATCCATGTCCTGACGCTCTGACATGAGTAGGACACTGCATTTTACACCAAAAACCTCAGTTTTTTCAAAAAAATAGCCGACCTCAATACTTAAACGTGAACTTGTGTTGGATGCTTCTAAGAGTTCTAAGCAAGTCTAAGAAATATTTTGGGATTTCTCTGTTTTCAGTATGAAGAAAAAGTGTTTGTTCGCAAGATGAAGGGGAATCAACATGTATTTTCAGTGTCACAGCAGATGTGGGAAAGTGTGCGTGCCAATAATAAGAAAGCAGTGTATCGTCTCATTGTATGCTCAGGAGCAGATGTTAATGAGGTGAATCAGCAACCAGCATCTGTTAAATCGTTTATTATGCCTCGTGTCAAACATTCAGAAGAGGCCCCGCTTGTTCACAACTCGACCAGTGGAAGAGCTGTGTCTGCTGACCGAGCTGCCTCGAGATCGGTGACCTCACTTAATAAGGGAAAAGGCACTTTTAGAGAAGATTCTCTTGATGGATGTTCATTGCTTCACCTAGCTTGTCAATATGCTGATGTAGGCATGGTTGAGCTACTCCTACAGTATGGTGCAGATATTAATTTTTTGGATCCCGGAGGTCAAACCCCGCTTCATTACTGCATTACTGGCCAAAAAGCGGATATAGCAAAAGTGCTTCTCATGAGGTATTTTCGCGTTGACCACTTGCTCATAGCATGTATTTTGTTCATAACTATACTGCAAAGCATTCACCTATTTACACAGTATTAAATCTCGGTTGGGGACTTGTTCTCAGAACCGATAGCCCCGACCTGATATTGATCCTTGCATAATAGATGCCGTCGATACTGTTCAAAGTGCGTTTACTGTAGAATATGAATGCCCATTTAGAACCTTTGGACCTATGTTGCTCCAATTCAAATTCAATTGTCGGATACATGTGCATCTCGAAGTGGCGGACACGACTTATGCTAAACTTTGTAACGTTTTTTTGACCTAAGGTATCAATGTAATGTACCATGATGGCCGAGTGTTGTGTCAACATGCAACACGCATGTGTACTGATGTGTATAATCAACAATCAACATAGCTCAAGTACAAGTTAAAGTCGCTTTCTAGATTATGATGGAATAAAACAAAATAGCTCATTAAATCTGACAGCACTTCTTTTAATTGTGAGTTCGTTGCAATTTCGACTCCATTTTCATCCTAGATCATTGTTGAACAACCTCTTTGTGTTGTTGACATGTTGGTAAGACAAAGGACATCTATCCCTTATCATGCAATTTGGTCGATCCCTTGCAGCACAAAGGTAATATTGTTATTGTTGTACAAGCAGCTGGGATAATAGATTCAAACGAATGTCTAGTGTTCTATTTACTGGTTTAAACTGTCATGATATATTCTTGTATACCTTCTGCATGGTTGTTTAAAAGTAGAATGGAGGACTATATTGTCAGGGCAATGGCCCAAAGTATTCAATTTCCTATCCCGTAATGCGATAAGAATTTCATCTTTATAACTGTGTATATTTTTACAGGGGTGCTAGTGCAAAAGCGATGGACAACAAGGGTAAATCTGCAATGCAGCTAGCATTGGATATAGGCCTAAATGATGGTGAGCTTTTGGCACTCCTGAGAGATAATTGCAGATAACATCACAAGCATATATAGAGGTTCATTATAGGATAGCTGATAGCTCTGCCTTGAAGAAATGCACCATGTTTTTTCCTCGACTGAAGCGTGTGCAGGGATCACAAGACCTCGACAATGTTCCTTGTTCACAATCATGTCTCGCAATCTTACTTGAGAAGGTTGGTACATATCATAGTAGTATATAGCTCTGAAGCTTCACAACAACAAAATATCGAGAATTTGTGTGTCAATAGGTTGCCCTTTTGTACTCATGTAAACAACAACGAATCGTCACATTGTGTGTCAAACAATTGTGGCAAGGTAAAGGGAATCACATATAGTCTTTTTCAGGCGAATTGCTTGGAAGTGTATATTCCCCTCATCGTTACACACAAAAGAAGGTCCGGGGACTTGATTTTGTCGATGAACTGCTGTAAAAATTGCTCATAGGATGGTAGTTTTGCACAATTTTGTTACATAATCGATAATGTAAATGAGAAAAAAAAATTGTGTTTTTGTTTGTGCTTGTAAAAATCGCTTCTAATCCCATTTGAGTATGAAATACGGATGGAAAGTGATGTAAAAACATACACGTATAATAGTATTATAGTTCGAGTCAACACATATTACACGTCATTGTCCGTGAGGCGTGGCATATTTGACCAACAATTTCCGTCTTAGGAGAGGCTAATTGTTCAAACAAAAGTAGGCGAACCGTCCTATGAAATTTCAAACACAAGTAAACCCTTTGTTGAATAAAAATGTATTTGGACCATACCCTTGTATACCAAAAGAAGAGTACCTTACTACCTTACGACCAACTGGTGAGTCTTTCTCAAGACGACATTATCCGTCTTAAGAGTACCCTAACTTGTGTATCGGAGTATAAGAATGCATATATTTGTCTTATATATATACAAATGGTATGATATTTGACACTTCTTAAGCTTAAGACGGATAGTGGCGTCTGGAAAGGAGTAATGAGAGTGATGTGGGATGCATTCACAGGAAAGAAAGGCAAGTGCAACGCGCAATAACATTTCCTTATCTTCAACTTGCCAATATAAACAAGACAGCAAACAACTTGAGAAATCAACATTGACAAATCAATGAGCAATATTATGGGACGATTTGGCTTATTAGAGGAAAGTTGGGGATAAAGGCAATTTCAAAGGTAAACTATTCATTTGGAAAATATAACCATAACCAGGAAAATGGAAATTAAACACATATCAATATTAGTCAAAAGCTATGTTTATTTTGCGATTTTTTCGAGTATTTTGAAATTTACCTATTGGGTAATTTCAATATAATATTACACAAATTCAGTAAGTTGACTTGAAAGCTGAGCTATTTTTCATTTTTGAGTTATGATAACTGAACACGTAAAATAATGACGTTTGGATTTGAATTTTTTATTTTAGTCTAATTAATTGTTGTCTTTAAGGGAAATTTCTAACAAAGATAACAAATGAACAAGACCTAGAAGGTTAGAATGTATCTCTTAACAAATAATGCGTATTTTACTCTAGTCATCATGTTGAAAGGTATTCACCAAAGTTGAAATTTGACTACCTTATGTTATATCATATCATCAAAATAAGAAATTTTTAAAATCTCATACTACCAAACCAAGACTAATCAACCTGTATTCCATCAAACAACATACTTAAACCTCAAATACAACGACCACCCAACCGACCAAAGTTTCATTATAATATCTAACAATTGACCGACCTAGATCACAATTATAATTTTTTATTTAAAACAGATATATTAACCTTAAACCTAAAACATATCAAAATAATAAATAAAACAAAATCAGAATATAAAAAAATCACCAAAAATTTTAAACACTTTTTAATTCATTCTAAATATAAAATGAATTTACCGTTTTGGGAGAGACAAACTTTAACCACAATAGCCCCAAAAGACACTATGTTGTCACTAGATTAGTAAACTTGTACTAGGGTGGCGAGGAACGCGTTTTAAGCTTAAGTCGGATAATGCGGTCGTAGGTTGGAAGAGTAGAAGTGAAGTGGATGTTCCCGGTCAACCCAATGGAGTACCCTACCGGCTCAACCTCCTCCCCTCATCTTTCTTCTTCCTTCTTCCTTCAGTTTATTACACCCACATTTACTCCCATTTATTTAGTTTTTTCCGTTTTTCTCCTCCTAAATTATTCACAAATAATAAATAAGTAATATAATAATCACTATCTTCTTCACTCTCGAAATTCGTGCTGTTTTTTTTCTACGGTTTTTTTTTACTCTCTCTTTTTACTGGATCAAGTGAGAGAGAAAGAGAAATTTACAGTGTCTAGAATTTCACCATTTTTTCCAGAAATTCGTCGAAAACAGTGAATTAATTCAATTCAAGTTACTGATTGGAGTAAAATGAGTTCATCTGAAGTATCATTCAAACAAAACTCCGATTCATTAGGTAAATTATGATTATAATTATCCTCATTGTTATTGTTGTTGTTGATAGGGATGTGAATACGTGAGACGGTCTTTCAATAACGTTAATGTGAGACCTCTCGTAAGTTAATAGATTTTTTTTTTTACATTTTTATTCTTTTGTGAGAGGCCTGTTTTAATCAAAGGTAAAATATTGTTTAATAGAATTGTGTGTATAAAGTTTATGTATATATGTCGAACAACGGTCTTACACGATAATTACTGATAATATGGTTATAATTTGGTGATGTAACAGTGGATCAGGAAACAGTGTTGTATAGGGAATTATGGCATGCTTGTGCAGGACCTTTGGTGACTGTTCCTCGCTTAAACGACCTCGTTTATTACTTTCCTCAAGGTCATATTGAACAGGTAGCTTTAAATTCTGATATTCTACAATTTAATATACGGAAAATGGTGTTAGCCCAGTGGTTAAGATAGATGTATTGCGGACTGTAGGTCTTAAAGAGAGTTCTTCCCCTATATTGTAATGTCCTTGTGGCTTGTTTGAGGCCAAAAAATAATTATGAAATGGTCAGTTATGGTAATTTATATATTACTTTGTAATGTAATTGAGTTACTAAATTGTTTGTGTTTTTGGGGGTTTTTGAAATTAATTAGGTGGAAGCTTCGACTAATCAAGTAGCTGATCAGCAAATGCCTGTGTATGATCTTCCATGGAAGATTCTTTGCCGTGTTATCGACGTACAATTAAAGGTTTTATATCGAATTTTGGATTATAGGATAGTTTTTGTTTGGTTTATAATGATAATTAAAGTCAAGGTTTATGGATTTTGTTGGTTGATTATGATTTGTTCTAAACTTGCAGGCTGAACCGGATACTGATGAGGTATATGCGCAAGTAATGTTGGTGCCACTGGTAAGTACGGATTTGAGACTATTATTATTATTATTATGGAATATAGGGTGTGATGAAGTTTCGCTGAAAAAAAATATGGGCAGCTCATGTCACCCCATGTGGACTTAAAAGTTGTGGCACTTTTATTGTTTGGCAGAAAGAAGAGGGTTCTGTGGAGAAGGAGGTAGCGGCGCCACCTCAGCCGCGGTTTCAGGTGCACTCATTTTGTAAGACGTTGACTGCCTCTGATACAAGCACTCATGGGGGATTCTCTGTACTAAGACGACATGCTGATGAATGCCTCCCTCCACTGGTGAGTGGAAATTTCGGAAAATAAGGTTCTTTCATGTGCATTGCTAGGATGTTGATAGGTTTGGTGGGATTGTCATTAGGTTTGGATTGTTTCGTGATATACATTCCTTTTGCATTTTTCCAGGATATGTCGCGGCAACCACCTACACAAGAGTTGGTGGCCAAGGACTTGCATGGAAATGAATGGCGTTTTAGGCATATTTTTAGGGGTGAGTTCCTCCGTTCAAAATCCATTTTGTAACTGGTCTATTTATTGGTGCGTAATCTCAATATTGTATTTCATGGTTAGTTTCCTTCATGAGTGTTAAATTCTTCACTCTGTAGACAACTCGTTAAAGA
>VHZZ01000948.1:58275-72055 GCA_009801015.1 Silene noctiflora
CAGCAGGGTGTTGTGCCTTCTTCCGTTATATCTAGTCACAGCATGCACCTTGGAGTTCTGGCGACAGCATGGCATGCAATCTCAACTGGAACTATTTTTACTGTTTACTATAAGCCTAGGTATGGAGTTCATCTCTTGTTGAATGCTATGTTTCCTTAGTATCATGCTGCTTGAAATGTTGTAAGTTTTTGCTTTTACCTATCCTTGACGACAAAAAACAGTGTTTCCGTTCTTTAATTCAAATGGGGTTCTTTCATCATTATCAATTTGTTTGCTTAATTTGTCATTTGCTTTGTTTACCCGATCTTTAACTTGTTGTCACAAATCTTACCACGACTAGTATATGCATGCTGCTTCATATGAGGCTCATACTATTTCTCTAGTTTGGTATACGTCAATCTGCTCCGTTTAGGCTAGAAGTTTTGCATTGGTTCAAGTCTTCAAGATATTATTTGCAGTAGGTTTTTAAAGTAGTGTGACTCTTTTAATTGTTATAATGGGGTTTCTTGCAGGACAAGTCCTGCTCAGTTCATTGTTCCTTATGATCAGTACACTGAGTGTGTGAAGAATCAGTATTCCATTGGGATGAGATTCAAAATGAGGTTTGAAGGGGAAGAATCTCCAGAACAAAGGTATATTTTCTATCTGCAGATACTATCATACTAGTTATCTTACGTTTGTGAGTGATGGAGGTCTTTTCCTGATCTGTACAGTTAATGGAAATATTTGTTAAAGATTACAAATTGTTGATGTGATAATCCTTTGTTTTTATGCTTTTCTGTAGGTTTACAGGCACTGTTGTTGGYATTGAAGATGCTGATGCAAAAAGATGGCAAGAATCAAAATGGAGAAACCTGAAGGTATATCTTCATTCAATTTTGATTTTGTTTGTTCCTATGCAAAATTGTAATTTATCAGTGTGATGACTTGTGAATTCTGTTTTTTTTCCCTCATTTTTTGAAGGTCCGCTGGGATGAAAATTCTGCTATACCTCGTCCAGATAGGGTCTCACCGTGGCAGGTTGAACCTGCTGTGAGTCCCACGATAAATCCCCTACCAGTGCCCAGAGTAAAAAGGCCTCGTCCGAATGTAATGACTCAATGTCAAGACTCATCTGTTCTTACAAGAGAAGGTAATGATTACTTTGAGCTACTTTTGTCAGTATGGTAGGTTTAGGTGGCTTACRTATGAAWTTTGTTTTCTAGAATGACTCTGCTTCTTCCTGCTTATTATCTTTAACTGTGAGCTGATCATTCCGATGCTACTCAGGTTCATCTAAGGTGACTGCAAKCCCTTCACCAAGTGGGCTGTCTAGGGTCTTGCAAGGTCAAGAATATCTGACCTTGAAACACAATTTTKCTCACAGCAATGAATCTGAACCTGTTGAGAAGCCAATTCTGTGCCCAAGTACTATAAATAAGGAAAAAGTTGATTTTGACTCTGCTTCACGGAAGTATGTCCAGGAAAATTGGGGGTCCATCAGACCCGAACCAACATATGCAGATCTGCTGTCAGGTTTTGGGTCTCATAATGACCTGGCTACTGGGTTTCACTCAACTTTCCCAACTGCAATGACTTCACCTATAAAGAAACATTCACTAGACCATGACGGCAGATTCAATATTCTTGGGAATCCATGGTCTATGATGTCAGCTGGTCTCTCATTAGATTTGTCTGAAACTAACGTGAAGGTTTCTTCTCAAAATATTAACACCCCTTATCAAATCCGAGGGAATGGGAGGTATGGAGGCTTTGGTGAGAACCCTGTGTTTCATGATCACAGAGTTGATCAGCACAGTAGAAGCTGGCTGATGCCTCCACCTGGTCCAGTTCACTTTGATAATCATGCTCATTCAAAAGAGATGACAATGTGTCCCATGCGGATGGAGCAGGAACCTGTAACGCCCAAAGATGGGAACTATAAGTTATTTGGCATTCCATTATTTAGCAGTCCTACTACACAATGGCGAAATGCTGATGAGTCAGATAGCGTACCAATATTGCAAAATGGGCAAAATATCGAACTTGATCAAAGTTCGGAACAATCTAGGGGTTCTAAACAGACTGATATCATGCCTACTACTAGTGAACACGATAAGAAAGAGGTAAAGTCACGAGATTTTCAACAACAATTTCAGAGTGGGTCCTCCAGAAGCTGTACAAAGGTACTGTTTATTATCTCAGTCTTCTATTTCTTTTCGATATTGTATTGTTTTTATTGAGTCGTTCAGGATCTGTACATTTCTATTATCATATATCTCTTCCCAATTTTAGGTACACAAACAAGGTATCGCCCTGGGCAGATCCGTTGACCTCTCAAAGTTCAACAACTATGATCAGTTGGTTGAGGAGTTGGATCACATGTTTGATTTTAATGGGACACTCAAGGTACCTGAGAAGAATTGGCTAATAGTCTACACGGATGATGAGGGTGATATGATGTTGGTTGGGGATGACCCATGGCAGTATGTGCTACATCCTGATTGATGTCCATTTTTATTTTTCAAAAAAAAAAAGCCTAATATTACATTTTTTTTTAGATCTCAGTTTACATCACTTGATTTTCTGGCTGAATTGAGTTGATATTATTTTTATCTTGAAACAGGGAATTTTGTGGCATGGTTCGCAAAATTTTCATCTACACTAAGGAGGAAGTACAAAAAATGACCCCAAGAACTTTGAACTCAACTAGTGAAGATAATCACCCTGCCACTAGAGGTCCAAACTCATCAGAAGCAAATCAATCATCAGCATCTAATGCTGAAAGCCATTAGTAGATAACTTTATGGTTGTAGGTGAGCAATTTTTGCATTTATCGCTTTTAATTTTTTTAGTTCCGACTTTGTTGAGATGAATAACTTAATGCTCTTAGTCTCCTCATTGATTGTCTTTCATATTAAAATGGTGAGGCGAACCCATTTAGGCGTTAATTAAACTCATATTAATTCATAGTGAATGGGTCAAATCGTCTCATCTAAGAATTTGTGTATTTTAGGAGTATGTTGTGTGCTTGCATTTCATCATCTGTCAAAAGAAGCCTGCAATACTGAATGACTTGCTCATCAGCATTACTTTTTGTAGGTTATTTGGTGTTGCATCAAGAAGATAGTTGCACATATTGGTCGTGATTTAAGCTTGATCATTTTGTATTGAGGCCGTCTTCCAGATTGGTGGAATGGTCAGTAAAGTCTGCCCTATATCCCCAGTTTTGGACATATTGTTTATTAGTCTAGTTTGGTGTCTGGCCATATATACATAATATATGAATGCCTGAATGCCGTAGCTGCGAAGGGGCGTTATATGTATTTGCCTCTTTACCTGGAATCAATCAATTTTTGTACATAATAATTCCGTTTTCCACTGACAAGTGACGACCTCTTGTAAGTAAGGTGTTGCCATTCTATTATCTTTTCTCTTGTTTGACCCTCGAATTGCTTCAACTGGTGGTTACGACTTACGAGTGTGGCTGATCCGTTTCTTGATTCTATTGGGGGTTAAAAGTTCCAGCCTTGGAGAAACACTGTTGAGGAAGACCCGTCAAAATAGAAGTGATCAATCTCATCCTTCATGGAAGATATCATTGGACTCGTATTCTTATGGGTTTGATCTAGCACCATTGGACGAATATTATTGGATTGAATCGAAACTCAAGTTGAGAATCATTAAAATCACATATACAATTGGAAAGCTTCTCAGATTCCCTCTATCGCCGATTCGCCGATGCAATTGTGAAGCGGGATTTGCCATCTCTAAATTTATTCTCCTTTTAATTCATGTTTTTTTTCCTAACAAAATACACACTTAATTCCATAGAAAAGGTAATTAAAATGTCCATCGAAAGTTAAAACAAACAAAAATCTTAATATATGGGGCCATAGGAAAAATGATCAAGGATGTTCCTAGATCTTTTATGGAGAAAGTTAGCATAATCCAAATGAAGGCAAAGACAAGATTTAGAAAGAAAAAGAAAAATCAAAGTTGGGCAATGAACAAACCAGAAGAAGCTTGTACTACATGTTAACTACGTTAAGGACTTGATAGTTACCAAAAAGAATTTAAACAACGGCACAATTTATTTTTTTAATATAAATATATAATTTCATTAGTAAACACATAAATTCAATTAAAAAACTTTAATTAGAGATATTTGTATTTATTTAAATTTATTTTTTATCGTATCCATCCTATTGCAGACGACACGAGAGTTACTACTATTATGGAGGAATAAAATCTAACAACATCAAAACCATTCAATATCAAAATACTATCAAATGTCCAACCTTAGCAATAAAATCAACTATGTCAACAATTGAAAGCTACAAGAAACAAATTATCACATATTAATAATAATAAAACAATAATTCATCTTAAACTCAAACCTGATAAAATAAAATAGGATAGAATGACGTGTAACTAAAAATAAAAATTATCTTATTTGTCTAAATAAAATATATAACTAACTTATCTCGTTTTACCTTTAAAACGGATATATCCGACTCAAAACCACCTAAAAATAATTTATCTAAATACTTAACTCGTTTTACCTTTAAACAGAAATATAATACACGACTTAAGACCGCCCATAAAGGAGAATTTGTAAGTTTGTAGACCACAACAAAAAATCTCCAATCAGGATTCAACAAAGCCCAACCTCATCCTATTATTTAAGCTCTTCTTTCCTTTGCTTCCTCACACTTGGAAGGGATTTTTTTTTTACCTTCTTTTCTTTTCTTTTCCTTCTCTTGTTCTTCCTCTCACCCACCTCTTTCTACCCCTTTTTTCTCTCTCTATCTCTTCTTAAGGTATACTTATCTATGTTATCTCTTATTTTTATCAAACTTGCTAACTTTCTGCAATTTCATTTTTATTACTATGGTTGCTTCAGTTTCAATTTAGGGTTTTTTTCCCCATTTCTGCTTTTTTTTTTTTTAGTGTTATATTTATTGGGATCTCTTTTCTGTGGCATTATAGGCGTAATTTATTATGTGGGTTTGTTTTATTTTGTTATTTAAGATGTGGGTATTTGCTATTTAGTGATTTAGTTGTGTTTTTTTAATCTGGGTATGTTGAGGATTTAATAAAAATTAGTGGTTTCTACTTTTTTATTTAGTTTTAATAAATTGTTTTGGTTGGATATTTATTTGGGTTGCAAAGATTTTGGATAAGTTGTGGTAGAGATTGGAAGTGTTGGGGAGGATCATTTGTTGAGCTGTAGAACATGAAATTACGAACATTTCTGGATAGTTAGCTTGTTAATCTTCGAATTTGGTATTTGAAATAGTAGATTAATGTCGTATTTCGGGTGTCTAGATGATGGATAAAGCGTGTTATGTGAACTAGGAAATGACTAAAGGTGTATTTTGGTGTGATAATATGGGTTATCTGGATTGGGTTATTTAGTTCTGATTCAAAGTTTGGCACTAACAGAGTGAGATAATGTGGTTTTGGTTTAGAGACTAAGTATTTCATTTGCATGTTTGTGAAATATGAGTTGAGTTGTGTGTGTGCTTGACTGCTTTGATTGTTTGGGTTGTTTCTTCGTAGTGTTGGTATGCTGTTTTAGAACCTTTACAGGAATTTTCGAACCTAATATTCTGCTCGTTGCCTTTGGTTAGTGGTCATTTGATGAACTTTTTTTCTCCAATGGGAAACAAGCATTTACTCATCTTGATTTGTCATATCAATTATTTTGCTCGCTTATGCTAAAGATCGATAACCATCCACGGTCATGTGTAGTTGAACTGTGAGTTGGTTAGTTTAGGGACAGTGTGCTAAGCTCCGCCTATATTATTTGTGGTTGGGATGAAGTCGGCGTAAATTTGTGTTATAAGTGTCATCTGTGATCTTCAATATTTATGGTTATGTTAACCTTGTTTTTGTCACAAACTGCAGGTTGATTGGTGTGAGTCATGGCTGGGGCTTTACTACAGTCAACTAATATCCCTGCTACATTTGCCTATCAAAGAAATGGACAATTTCAGAGATCGGGAAAGGGTAGGTCTGTAAAGGTGATGGCCACCCTTCAAGCACCTGGATATCGAACGAAAAGTTTCTCAGGGTTGCATGGTATTAATTCTTTCTATTCCTCGAGATCCACTAATGATCCCTTCTTCGCCAGAGTAAGGGAGGCGATATCTGTACCGAGACGGAATGCCAATCGTGGTACTCGTTTTGTAGCTAAAGCAATGTTTGAACGTTTCACTGAGAAAGCTATTAAAGTAATTATGCTTGCTCAAGAGGAGGCGAGACGGTTAGGACACAATTTTGTTGGCACGGAGCAAATTCTGCTGGGTCTTATTGGTGAAGGCACCGGTATAGCTGCTAAGGTTTTGAAATCAATGGGAATTAATCTGAAAGATGCCCGTGTTGAAGTTGAGAAGATAATTGGAAGGGGAAGTGGATTTGTAGCTGTTGAGATTCCATTCACTCCCCGTGCCAAGCGTGTGTTGGAACTTTCATTGGAGGAAGCTCGTCAACTTGGTAAGTGAATGTGACCTACAAGCTCCAATTATTTTACACCCTCCATCTTGTTACCATTTGGTTTTGGCGCTCAAATAGTAATCTTTGACCAACACTTTCTCATAGTATACCCTAGTTACAACAGTTTACACATGATTATATGAAAATAGTTATTTTGCTAAATGAAATGAGACAAGTGTCGAAGTTAGAGAGATTAATGATCAAAATTCATATCATTATATGGTGACAATATAATTAGGATGGAGGTAACCCTCCGTCTGGTCAAGTTCTCGGAGACGTCATGCCTTCCCATATTTCAATTGGAGATGTCGTGTCTTCCCATAATTTGGATTTTAATATGATAGTCAAAAACCACAGTATTGATCTTCGGGTTCGAAAAATCAAGTTAGGCTGACAGCTGGTTTTTATCTGACCTTCTAGGCGAACTTTCCTAATTCCTCACATCTCTTCTGTTATCTGTTTGTGTATGAACTTCAAATAGGGTTAACTGTCCTTGGACGGGATTTGAAGCTGATGTTATAACGTGTATGGTTTTATGATTAATGTATTATACTATTATACGTATATTTACGTTGTTGCTTTATTAATTAGGTCACAACTACATTGGATCTGAACACTTGCTTCTGGGTCTTCTTCGTGAGGGTGAAGGAGTGGCTGCTCGTGTCCTGGAGAACTTGGGCGCTGATCCAAGTAACATCCGAACACAGGTTCGAAAGTTGTGCTTTGTAAACTGTTTTCTTATTGTTATTTGACTGTTTCTTAAAAAGCAAAAAAAATTCACTGTTTTCGATAGGTTATTCGTATGGTGGGTGAGAACACAGAAGCTGTTGGTGCTGGTGTTGGTGGAGGCACTTCTGGCAATAAGATGCCAACCTTGGAGGAGTATGGAACAAATCTGACAAAGTTGGCAGAAGAGGTAGGTATTAGGACTCATGTAATGATTGTGCTTTAGCAGGAGCATGTAAAAACATTTTCGGTATAGTATTTTTTACCTATGTACTCATTGTGCCCTTTTCAAATATAACATAGTAACTTGTTTGTTTTTCTTAAGATGGGTAATATTAGAATTAAAGAAAATCACAATGGTAAATCAAAGAAAGTTCAAGTTCATATATTTTTAAAATAGAAAACAATATTCATGATTTGACTTGCTGGTATTTTCATCCTTGAAGGGAAAATTGGATCCTGTTGTGGGAAGGCAGCCACAGATTGAGCGTGTCACCCAGATTCTCGGTAGAAGAACAAAGAACAATCCTTGTCTTATTGGAGAGCCAGGGGTTGGTAAGACAGCGATTGCTGAGGGCCTTGCCCAAAGAATTGCAAATGGTGATGTTCCTGAAACAATTGAAGGGAAGCAGGTATCACACTCAACGTCAGCACATGCTAAAGTGCTAAACAACTTTGGTTTCTTTTAGAGTCTATCGGATACATAATTACGCTATAACACTTTTTGCTGTAGACATGCTCATGAGAATAATGTGTGTCCCTGAGCAAGTCTGCTGCAGTCATTACAGTCTGACTGCAAAGATATGGAATTTGCTATATCAGAATTAAAACAACTGAAGTCTACATATCTCTGTTATATTTGTTTTTTCATTATTTTACATTATTGTTGGTTTCTAGTGCTGATTGATTTTTTTTCTAGCACCAAATCATTTTGGAATTGGGACATGATTGTTCAATAGTCGTTTAGTTGCTACTCCAGTCTCATACTAAGGCTTTTCATTTAACTGCTTTAGTGGGACTTTGTTGATTATTCACATAGCATTGAATTGAATTTCAGGTTATAACTCTTGATATGGGTCTTTTGGTGGCTGGAACTAAGTACCGTGGAGAGTTTGAGGAAAGATTGAAGAAGTTAATGGAGGAAATTAAGCAGAGCAACGAGATAATTCTGTTTATTGACGAGGTACACACTTTGATTGGGGCTGGAGCAGCAGAAGGAGCCATTGATGCCGCTAATATCTTAAAACCAGCTCTTGCAAGAGGTGAATTGCAGGTACTTTTTAATTCATTCCTGTTAGCTGACATTGGTTAACACTTTCTTATCAATCTGGCTATATAGAAGTGTTTGTGGCTTTATATTAATATTATTATATTATGTGAGTTATGAAAATGTCAAACTTTATGTGATTGGTAGTGCATTGGAGCCACCACCCTTGATGAATACAGAAAACACATTGAGAAAGATCCAGCGCTAGAGAGAAGGTTTCAGCCTGTTAAAGTGCCTGAACCCACTGTTGATGAATCCATACTAATTCTGAAAGGGCTTCGTGAACGCTATGAGATGCATCATAAACTCCGTTACACGGATGAATCTTTGGAGGCTGCAGCGCGACTTTCTTACCAGTATATCAGGTTTGCCTTGCACTCCCATGACATTGTGTTTAAACAGTGCAGTCTTTATTTCATAAGCTTTCTGTTTGTTAAAAAAAACCAAGTTAAAGAACAATAGTGATAGAAAAGTGTTGCTAAGAGAATTTGAACCATATGTCCATATCATAGATTCCTCCCCAGTGCATAGCTTTAACTTGTGTTTATGGATGTTAGTGTGACTGACTTTTCATAAATCACACCCGCTCTGTACAAAATTGGTGCATACCTTTAACCTGTGTATATTTGTGTTCTAACATGCTATGCTACTCTGACTCAGTTGGAATGATTTGATACTGATGCATTTTAATTGTTGGACTCGGTAATTTTATGAGTTTTTTTATAAGCTTAAGTGTGAAGTGCCTTTTACATGTACGAGTGGTGAGTGTCTAGTATTGGACACTAGCATGCGAGATAATACGAGGAGTGTCTAAAGTGTGAGACGCCGGCATGCAAGATAATTTAGGAGTTGGAGTAGCATAACTAATATGCACCACCGTTTTTTTTACAACATACTATGATATGTTTATATATCCCTAATTTAAATAAAAAGCTCAATAAATGATCTAAATGCTCAAATCTCCCTCATTAAAGGTTATCACTTTTGATATGATTACTCATCCATAATTCGTGGAGTCATCAACATTTTCATGTGATAATTTAGCTTAATTGAGGAATTCATTGAATTCAGGGGTATGAGTTGATTTTGAAATTTGGGGGGCATGTGATAAAATTTGAAAAAAAAAACACAAAGGTGTATGTCGTAGAAAATTCCAAACATAAAACTGGAAGCTATCAGTAACATGAAACATTAACCAACACTCAACAGTGTTTTTCTCCATCGAATTTCACTTCACTAAATGACACTTTCATGTTTTTCAGCAAGCCATGTGATTTTAAATTTCACAAAAATGACGGTCAGTTGAAAAGACACCTTCATAAGAATAAAAACTTTCTATATTTGTACCGTGAACTTGTGAAGTAGCAGATTGTCCATGCATTTTAGACACAAATTTCATTATGAGCCACGCTGAATCAATCTATCGGTGCTTTTAACAAAGTTAAGGCTAAATACATTTGACCCCCTTTACCCCACCACATGCGGGAACCATTGAAGCATATTGGTGTAATGCTGCTTCCGTTGTTGTTACACTATTTTGAGATATATAATGGGACAAAGTGAGTGTTGCGATATGTGAATGCAGCATTCTATAAGAAAAAGGACAGATAATCTACCCAAAAGGGTAGTTTTGTAATTTACAGAGATATAAGTATATAACTACATTAGTCTTCTAAATTATATATCACCAGTCTCGATATAAGCCATTAGTCAGTTCTCTTCTATTACATGTTAGAGAGGGGTTTGGTTGCATGATACATGTTTGGTTCTTCTTGAGATGGGTATATATGGTATTTTCTGTATGTAATGATATTGTGGTTATTTTGCTACAGTGACCGTTTCCTGCCTGATAAAGCTATTGATCTTATTGATGAAGCTGGTTCTCGTGTTAGACTGCGCCATGCCCAGGTACGAATTTGTGCTCTGTATTGTACTATCTCAGATTCACTCTGATTAAGATCCGCCATTTTTCTCACAATTTCAATCCTTTGCAGCTACCCGAAGAAGCTAGGGAACTTGAAAAAGAACTCCGACAGATTACAAAAGAAAAGAACGAATCTGTCCGAGGCCAAGATTTTGAGAAGGTATTCTTCATTCTTTTTATATTAAAGTTATGTAAATACTCTTTCACATACGAGTTTTACTCTATCACATGCATTTTTTCTTGAGATTGGCATATACTAGCCTTCCAATCCTTCCACTCTAATATCCACCATTGTTTTGCCGCCTCTTAGCCTTTTGAGAACATGCACTTCTCATTACCCAAAAGAAATGAACTTCCCCAAAGTTCTGTGGTTTATCTATACAATTATGACTTCTAGCAAACCAAGTTTCCTCTGTTGCATTACATTTAGCGGTTGTTGAGAAGGAGAGGCGGTGAAAGGCGGGGATGGGGTAGGGTGGAGCAGAGGGAGGGTGTGGGTGGTTATTAATGGGTGGATGGGTCGGTAGGTGAGTTGTATTGGGTTTTGAGTGAGGGAGATGGGAATGACAAGGGTAAAATCGGGAAAGACTAAAATTTGTGTTAGAATTTGGGCAACGTAAGTATTGTAGACCCAAAAGTCATCAACATAGACCATTTATATAAATTGGATGTGATACACTTTTATAATTGTGGGGGAGGATGTAAGAGAACTACTCCCGTAGGGTGAGAACTTGTAGCTCTCGATTGAAAGTACAAGCCTACACAATATTATGCATTGTACATAAGCCTGCTTGTACAACATACATGATTATAAACTTCTCTTAGCTATTATTGTATGTGCTCTCTATAACTCCCTCTTAGTATAATGACATTTAACATGTAATATAATAACAACATAAGTTTAATGTATCTTAAAAGAAGTTAAGTTTACACAATTAAGGCCTTGTTTGGTAAGTGTCAAACTCCAACAGTTTGTATGTGAAAAAGCACAAATTATTGTTGTATTGTCATTTGGTCCATTGAGGCATTGGGGGTAATGTTGTTGTCGCTTGGTCCATTTTGCCTTCATAATTTGGATATTGCATCATTGCATGTATAAATTGATGTTGGAATATGTTTGTTACAAAAGCTTTGTTAAGTATTCTTTTTTGGCAAGTGTAATGTGTAATTTTCCTGTTTATTTGATGACATTTATCTTGGGCAGGCCGGAGAATTACGGGACCGGGAAATGGACCTTAAGGCCCAAATTAGTGCTCTGATAGATAAGAACAAAGAAATGAGCAAGGCCGAGACAGAAGCAGGTGATGTCGGTCCTGTGGTAACAGAAGTGGACATTCAGCACATTGTCGCCTCTTGGACTGGTATTCCAGTCGATAATGTCTCTACAGATGAGTCCGGCCGTCTGCTCAAAATGGAAGAAACACTCCACAGTAGAGTCATCGGTCAAGATGAGGCTGTCAAAGCCATTAGTCGAGCCATTCGTCGTGCTCGTGTTGGTCTCAAGAACCCAAACCGTCCCATTGCAAGCTTCATATTCTCTGGCCCCACTGGTGTTGGAAAATCTGAGCTTGCAAAAACCTTAGCCACCTGTTACTTTGGGTCTGAGGAAGCCATGGTCCGGCTTGATATGAGTGAGCTCATGGAGAGACACACCGTCTCCAAGCTAATTGGGTCACCGCCTGGTTACGTGGGATACAC
The DNA here is from genome assembly GCA_009801015.1 of Silene noctiflora. Taxonomy (NCBI): domain Eukaryota; kingdom Viridiplantae; phylum Streptophyta; class Magnoliopsida; order Caryophyllales; family Caryophyllaceae; genus Silene; species Silene noctiflora. The sequence continues at coordinate 70,371 of VHZZ01000948.1, forward strand.
TGAGGGTGGTCAACTCACTGAGGCCGTCCGCCGCCGCCCTTACACCGTGGTCCTTTTCGATGAAATTGAGAAAGCCCATCCGGATGTATTTAACTTGATGCTCCAAATACTGGAAGATGGAAGGCTGACGGACAGCAAAGGCCGGACAGTTGACTTTAAGAACACCCTTCTAATCATGACATCAAACGTTGGAAGCAGCGTGATTCAGAAAACTCGTCGCCGGAAGATTGGATTCATGCTAGGGATGGAGGACGAGGAGGCGGAGGGGGAGGACAGTGACTACAATCATATTAAGAAGCTGGTGAATGAGGAGTTGAAGCAATACTTCCGTCCCGAGTTCTTGAATAGGTTGGATGAGATGATTGTGTTCAGACAGCTCACAAAGGTGGAGGTGAAGGAAATAGCAGGCATAATGTTGAAGGAAGTGTTTGAAAGGTTGAAGAAGAAGGACATAGAACTTCAAGTAACGGAGAAGTTTACAGACCGAGTGGTGGAAGAGGGTTACAACCCAAGTTACGGGGCCAGGCCTTTGAGAAGAGCCATAATGAGACTTCTCGAGGACAGCATGGCTGAAAAGATGCTTTCCCAGGAAATCAAGGAAGGGGACTCTGTGATTGTAGATGTCGACTCAAATGGAAAGGTGGTCGTTCTTAACGGAAGTGGCAGTGCACCACCGATGCCCTTACCGGAGGTTATTACTGTGGAAGCATAGTCAGTCAGTCAGTCAGTCAGTCAGTCAGTCAGTCTGGGGCTACTTGGATATCTGTAGTTTTGTTGTGTAATTTTAAGCACAGCATTTGAAGCAGACAGATACAATTTACAAATGGGGTTTTTCAGTGAAGTAGGAAATTAGAGAAGTTGGAGGATAATGAATTTGTTTTTGTTTAATTATTATATTATCATGTAAAAAAGTACTGTAATTTTGTTTTTGTTTTCGTGGGTACAATGTTTGCACTTGCAACTCCTTTCTCATTCTCTGAATTTGGCCCCATCCCTTAACAATCAATGATGTTTCAGAACACCCTATATTTTATATTTTATATTTTATATTTTATATTTTATTTTTTATTTTTTATATTTTATTTTTTATATTTTATTTTTTATATTTTATTTGATGGGGCTCGTCATTTGTCAGCTGCAATCATGCTCAAAACACTTTTATACTAATAAATTTATTAACCAAGTATCCCATAATTATCTTTATAGGAGAAATTGTTAGGTGTATCATGATTATTGTAGATTCTATCCACGTATATACCGTAGTACTTAGAATCGGATACGAGTTTCAAATATGGGTTTTGGACACGACGCTGACGTATTGTCTGGCTATTGGTAATCTAAGATTCCAAGTGAATCAATGGATTATATTTACATACATATGACTAGGACGAAAAGGCTACACATATACATTGTCTATGTGAACCTTATACACAAGCCAATCGTTATGCGACACGTGTCAAACTATGGTTACTTAGGGTTGATTAAACTAGGGTTAGTTTAGTAATTTTGCACATGTAGTTAATGAATTAACTAGAGTTAGTTTATATTATTTATGGTTATTTTAATTTGTATATTTGTTTTATTTTCCACATTTAACAATTATAATTTATTAAATACAAATTTCGTAATTATCCTAAATWGTTCACATTAAAATCGACTTAAATTTATTACGATTTATACTCGGT